>OY979716.1:54481449-54543449 GCA_963855995.1 Muricea muricata | reverse complement strand
AGGGTTAATGAAAATGGTGAGAAGATACATATTTTTCGTTGTGCTTCAATGCCTCGCCACTTCATGATTGATCGCAAGATGCTAGAAACTATTTTGTAGCGCTTTGGCTACCAGTGAAACCCACTGAACCTGGTCAGCAACATTTTGTCCCAAAGCTAATTGGTCAAGACTCCCATCCACGAGTTGCCCACAACATACAACTTCTACCTCTTCAACTACTGCTCCTACTTCCTCTTCGGTCATTTCACCGTTGACTCCTTCTACCCTGACTTCTTCATCTTCAGTTCCTCAAGAAGTTTCCAAAAATACGAAAAGAAAGCAGCTAGGCTTGGATAACTTGTTTTCTAAGAAAAAAATTGAGGATGCTAGCCTGGTAAAAGACACTAGTGTAAAATCAGACATTACCAATCCGCCTACATCTAATACCCATCTTGTAATAAAGCAGGCAGCAGAAACCGTACAATTTCCTCCTAAAGATTTAACTGACCTTGTGAATAAAGGCTCTCACCCTTATGACATAAACAATTTCGTTAACCGTACCACTGGCTTATCCGATTCCTAAAAATACGACATGCTTTGTAAAGTTTGGAAACCTGAGAAAGACTATGTTTTCCCATGCAATAACAAAAGTCGTAGGCGTTTCTGTTATGAATGATTAAATTCTTTCCCTTGGCT
The DNA here is from genome assembly GCA_963855995.1 of Muricea muricata. NCBI lineage: Eukaryota > Metazoa > Cnidaria > Anthozoa > Malacalcyonacea > Plexauridae > Muricea > Muricea muricata. Next base: position 54,542,774 of record OY979716.1, on the reverse strand, counting down.
ATGCTATTCTGCAGATGTCGACAATGGGTTCTGTTTGAATTGCGTCTTATTTGGAGATGAAAGCTCGAAATTACAGCGCTTATTCAAATCCCCTTTGCATCCTACAACATCCTATTTGAAAAAATTGGAAGATCATGCACGGAAGTCACCTATTCATAAAATATCTACCGTTAGCACATTGCATTTTAAGCAGGTGATGGAAAATAAAATGATTGGTATTGACGCTCAAATCAACCGTGCAAGATTCGAGTTGATTGAGAAGAACAGAGTGCAGCTTTGCCCTATTATTGGAGCAATTTTAACTTGTGCACGGCAAAATATTCCACTTTGTGGCCATCGCGACAACGCCCATTATTATCTTGGAGATGATCAGACCAATCCCGGAAATTTCATTGAAATTTTGAAATTTGGCGCTTCTTGTGGCAACCTTCCCTGATGTCGTATTCAACACTAACTAACCAAACCTATCTCTTCAAAACCATTCAAAATGAAATCATCGAAATTTGTGGTGATATGATTACAGAAATACTTGTTGATGACGTAAAGAGAGCTAAGTTTTTTCTACTTTGGCGGATGAGGCAATGGAGTGTTCAAACTCTGAACAGACTGCTTTGGTGCTGAGGTTTGTGGATAACTCATCGAAAATCCATGAAGATTTTTTAGGTTTTATTGCATTCAATAAAGGATTATCTGGCGAAGCTTTATCCCAGAACATTTCCCACTTCATCAGCAGCATTGGCTTACGCATGAAAGACTGCCGTGGTCAAGGCTACGACGGGGCTGGAAATATGGCGAGCAAGTTATCTGGTGTTGCAGCTCGAATGCAGCAGGAGTACGAGAAAGCTGTTTACGTCCATTGTGGATCTCCTATTTTGAATCTGGATTGCTTCCTTGTGCAATTTACCTATCATTCGTGACATGATGGGCAAAGTTCAAGGCGTTTCTGATTTTTTCAACAGTTCTCCCAAACGAATACTGGTCTTACAAGACAACATAAAGAAGCTTCTATCTCCTGAGCGCCATCAAAAGTTGTTGAATGTATGCAGAACCAGATGGGTAGCAAGAATTGATGGCTTACAAATATTCATTCATTGTTATCCAGCCATTGTTGATTCCCTTGAACACATCTCCAAAGACAAGTCTTATGACCAAGACGTTCGTTACAGGGCAAGTGGTATGAAAAGCGCCATAGAAATATTTCAATTCATTGTGACCCTAGTTGTGGTGGAGCGCTGTCTCAAGTGCACAAAGCCGTTAACACTTCAGCTTCAATGTGCATCCATCGATGCCCATAAAGCACGTGAGAAAGTTTGTCTTCTTTTCCTCATCATCAACGAGCTTTGACACGGGGTTGAACGAACACATGTGCGATTTTACGAAGTGGCAGTAGCTTTAGCAGAAGAGACAAACATCACACCATCGAAACCAAGAACGGCTGGACGTCAAGTGCATCATGAAAACGTCCCTGCTGAGTCCATATCAGAATACTTCAAGCGAGTTGTGACTATACCCTTCCTTGATCAGCAGTTGGAACAGATGCAGTCTCGATTTTTGGAGGGCAATCTTGATATTGTTGACGCATCATATGCCATCCCTGACATTGTTGTATCTCAGTCAGATTAGAATGAACATTTTTCTCACATGTTTCCTTAACAAATACAAAGATGATCTTCCTGACCCCGATTTTCTTGAATGCGAATTGACGATGTGAACAATTTATTGGGCAAACTCCAAAGAAACAGTTTCAACATCTCTGGAACCAATTCTTTCACAAATGGACCCGTTAGCTTTTCCCAATATTTTTGTCGCTCTGAAAATTTTTGGGACCATTCCTGTCACCACTTGCACATGTGAGAGGTCCATCTCAACTTTGCGGAGATTGAAAACATATTTGAGAAGCGCTATGAGTGAAAAAATATTTAAGTCTTTGGCTTTGCTCAACATTCATCATGATATTAACCTCGACATTGAAGATATCATTGACCGTTTCGCACAAAAGCATCCAAGAAAAATGGTGCTGGCTGATGTTCTGAAAGAGGATAAGAAAGAGGACAACTGACTGTTAAGAGGAAAGAAAGAGACAGCAATTGCATATCGAATGTAATCAACTCTAAAATATGGTTTGCAAGTGAACCTAATTGACTTAACTTCCTTCCTGCTGCTGTTTCAAGATAGTTTACGAATGAACATTTATTTAACTTCCTTAATGCTGCTGTTTAAAGATGATCTATGAATAAACATTTATTTTACCTTCCTCCCCTCTCCCTGCCACTGTTTCAAGATGGTTTACAAATAAACATTTGTTTAACTTCAATAATGCTGCTGTTTAAAGATGGTGTACGAATAAACATTTATTTTACCTTCCTGCTGCTGTTTCAAGATGGTTTACAAATAAACATTTATTTAACTTTCTTAATGCTGCTGTTTCAAGATAGTTTATGAATGAACATTTATTAAACTTCCTTGATGCTGCACAAACTAACATTTATTTTACCTTCCTGCTGCTGTTTCAAGATGGTTTACAAATAAACATTTATTTAACTTTCTTAATGCTGCTGTTTCAAGATAGTTTATGAATGAACATTTATTAAACTTCCTTGATGCTGCTGTTTAAAGATGGTGTACAAATTAACATTTATTTTATCTTCCTGCTGCTGTTTCAAGATGGTTTACAAATAAACATTTGTCTAACTTCTATAATGCTGCTGTTTAAAGATGGTCTATGAATAAAACATTTATTTTACCTTTCCCCCCCCCCCTTCCTGTTGCTGTTTCAAGATGGTTTACAAATAAACATTCATTTAACTTCCTTCCTGCTGCTGTTTCAAGATAGTTTACAAATGAACATTTATTTAACTTCCTTAATGCTGCTGCTTAAAGATGGTCTATGAATAAACATTTATTTTACCTTCCTCCCCCCTTCCTGCTGCTGTTTCAAGATGGTTTACAAATGAATATTTGTTTAACTTCCTTCCTGCCGCTGTTTTAAGACAGTTTACGAATGAACATTTATTTAACTTCCTTAATGCTGCTGTTAAAAGATGGTCTACAAACGAACATTTATTTTACCTTACTCCTTCATTCTGCCGTTTCAAGTCGGTCTTTGAATGAATATAAATTTACCTTCCTTCGTGTTGCTGTTTCAAAATGGTTTGTGAAAGAAGATCTATTTCGCCTTCCTCCGCACTCCTGTTTCAAGATGGTGTTCCAATGAACATGTACTGTCACTGTTTTGTGCTGGTGTTTCAAGCAAGATTATTTATCTGTGCTGAAAATGCATCAATGTGGCTTACTGACATTGGTTTATGGCCATCTTTTGTTTTTCGAAATGTTTACTGGTATGTTAATACTTCATGTTGATAGCATTTGCATTATTTGAGTTTGAATAATTGAATTCCCATAAGAGAACAAAATTGCATCTAATTGAGAAACTCTGTAGAAATATCTAATTAATATTCTGTTTACTCTTCAGCTTGTAATGTTCGAATTTACACTATTGCGTTGTATGCATTGTTGTGCTCATTGGGGGGTTGAACTAATTCAAGCATGTGGCACTAGCACTTGATTTCAAAGGGTAGACTTTTTTTGGGACACACTGTAGTTTATTTTTGTCAGCTAAGTTTGAAATGCGCAATCCTAATACCTAATGTGGGCTATTCTTGACTTGCAACCAACCTCTCAGGATATACCAAACAATGGCGTCTTCCCACGCCGGCTGGTGCCAACAACACCGACCACTAACATAGCTGACGTGCAAGTCAAGCATAAGAAGTGGTCAGTTACATCTAGTGAGAAACTGATAAACCAGAGTTAACCACAATTCAATCATATTTTAGGTACTTAGATATATTATAATTTAAATCTTTTATACTGTACAACCGGCCCCAGTATGTCACTGATTAGTACAGTAAACAATGCTTGATAGCGTCCAAATTCTATGTAATCAATGTACAGCTTGTTGTGTTACAATCCGCATTAGCAAGCGAAGAAATCTACAATGTAAGCAAAACAGATTTACAAATTGTTATAGCTGATCGACTATTGAGCAGTGTTCTCTTGAGTATCGACTCGCTGTGCATCGATGTTCTCACCATGCATCGCTGTTAATATTGTATGCCGAAATCGCAGTAAATGGTGTTTCGGAGGTACTATATTTCAAAATTTTTTTGGACCCCCTGGAGGGCTTGCATGTTCGGCTCTCGGGTCACGAACGTTACATAACTCCACTGCACTTTTGATATGGTCAAATATTTTCCTGGATCCGCCCCTGATCCAACAGTACAACTAGCTAAGCTAAACTGACTCGAATGGAAGAAAACAAAGCGTGTCTCCAGTATTATAAAATGCAATTTTTTCCAAATTGGTCATCAAGTGAAAACCTCTCACAAACATAAATCCTTTCTTCCGTTGCAATCTAGTGTGTAGGGTCAAGAAAAAAGGCTAGACAAAGAAATGCAATCAACTCTGCTGCATGAGAATCAACATATTCAAAAGAAATTATTATGCTTGTGCCTAAAGTCCCAGCAGTCCTGAAGACAAAGAACAATAGCTTTCACTAACATCAGTAATTATAATAGATAATTAAAGATTGTCAAATAAAAAAGTTTACAACCACTATGGGTGTCAAGGCAGGTGTTCAACACCTTGATCAAGATATTAAAAGCATTGATTTTAGAGTTTTTATTGCAATATATGTAAAAGTCTATGTACAGTTTCTAACAAAGATTTCAACTTTTTTATGGAAATGTGATATTTGTTCTATTTCATAAGAGGCTTTCTTAAATACAGTAACAGCAACTGCTTTATAAATCTTGATTTTATTGACTTCTTGATTGTTTGATGGCAATTTCGGACATGTATGATAAAAAATAGGTATTCAAGTTATGCTGTGAAAATTATGTCTTACTATAATTTAGATGTTCATTAACTGAACCTTGTTCATCAGCAGACAGAAATAGATTCCTTGTTGTAGGTGATTTGTTCCTGATAACATGTGGTCTTTTCTTAGGTGGCACGATGGATGGGGAGCAAGAATACAAAGGACTTTGCTCCACTTGCATAGTTTTTCTGCTTATTTGTTGTCCAAATACCCTCGAACATTGCAGATCTTTGACTAGTACTTGAATTCTTGTTATTTTTTTATGGCACACCCGACAAAGTATTTTGCTATTGTCTCTTACATTTAAACGGACTCCGACGAATTGTTTAAAGTCATGCAATAAATATTTGTCTTTTGCCTTTGCTCCCTGCAAGTCAATGTAATTATTCCTTCTAACAATTGGCACGCTGCATAAGACACAGCAGCGGGGTGACTTGTTTCATTTTCAGACATGGTAAAATTATTGTAAAATTTACATAACTTAATCTTTTGTGTGCAACAACATGAATATTCAGAATGAAGTTATGTGAGGCGTAACATCGGACTTTCGGTATCAGGGGATGGCGGGATATTTTTAGAACATATCTTATCTTTTGTGAATGTTCATACAGCACTGTGACATGCATTTTTATACTGTATTGTAAAAATAGTATAGTGCGTTGTTTCATTTGAAAGAACTTTTAAAATAAATAATATTGAAGACTTCAGTGTTTTTTCATACAGTACCTCCCTTCATTCTTTAAAAACTTTGACAGAAAACATTGAGCCCGAAATATCTTGGATTGTTGTGGCTATACACATAACCTCACAAGTGGGGTCACACAATTTTTTTATCAACAGGTAGTGATCATTATGAGCCATAAACTTGTTTTCGGTTCCTATTATAAACTTTTTATGAGGTTAAATTGTTCAACGAATTTTTCATTATTGCTCACTTACTTGGGAGTGACTTTATGAAGTGAGAAAAAATTGAATGAAAAATGTTGGAGCAAATCTAATTGCCAAATGAAAAGAAAAAAGAAAACTATTAGAAGTAATTAAACAAATGAAGAAAGGGGAATAAAGGTTAAATACTGTTAGGACTCATCCTGGTTATCTTCATAAATTAATTATCCTCACTATGTCAGACCTCTCAACCTGAAGAGGTTTGAAACCTGGGGATTTCAGACAAGGGCAACCAATAAAACTGGAGATTTGAGAAAAAACCTGGAGATGCATGTAATCATGCATAAATGATCATGAATCAATAATAGTTAGCTCATGGCTATTATATAAATAACTTGACATCCATAGTGTTTTCTAGCATCGATCTATCAACAAAACGCTAGAGTCTGGACCTTCGCATTATCCTACAGTAAAGGTTCAGATTTGATTTCCACTACCATTATCGCTACCATTAAGGAACCATTAATCATTCAGATGCAAAATATGATTAACCAGTTAGATGTGTACTAAACCAGTCACAGTGAGAGTGGTAATGGAAATCAACTCTGTCATCTCTTTAGTAACTATACTATGGCTACAACAAAACATTTCAAATTCTCATGTGTGCTTAGCATTATATAAAGCAGCTGCCTTCTTGGAGCTGTTTAATAGTCTATCTTCAGGAACCCACTTAAAACAAGGGACAACTTGTTCTGGGTACTGCAACTTCATGGCTAGCAAATTTGATAATGTGCCGTCCAGTTTCAGTGGTGCTCTGCTCTCTGTCTTGTTTTTTCTTACAATACTAAACAATCTTTCTTCACCGGCATTACTGTGAGGCAACACCAAGACCAGCTCTGCAACTTTTGCTAGATGTGGAAATCTTTCACTAGCTGTACCAGGTATACTTTGGTTAGTTATATGCCACCATAAAACGTCCATTCTGTAATGGAACATGCTTTCACCATCTTGTTCTCCATCGATAACTTTAGCTTCCTCAAAGACATCTTCACCAATACATTCATCAGTCATTTTCTGATAATCACTGAACTCATCAAACACATCATCCCTTGGCAAATCTTTTAACACTGGTTTAAATCTGTTGAGAAAGAACTCTACACTCTCCCATGTTGAAGTAATTCGGTTTTGGACGTCAATCCATCTTGAATGCATGATCACTTCATTAGAAACTGGAAATTTTGTTAAAATGTAATTGAGGGCTGTCTTGAAATATGCTTGGGCAGCATCAAACACAGCTGAATAGTCCCTTTCACTTACATCACCATCATTGAGGAGTTTCTAAAGCTTGAACTTTGTTAAACCTCCCAAATAGATTGAAGCCTTTGGTTTGTAGATGGTGGGATCACTCAGGTTTAGTTCAGTAATTGGTGTATCTCTAACAACTTGTGGTTTTATGATCCTGTTGGCCAGATTTCTTGCCAGCTTTTCGATTGAGGCATGGAGCATGTGGATAATAGGCTCGTCGGATTGAAGTAGCTTATTGAAATTATTGAATAATTGGATTGACGCATGATGAAATAAGAGAGCCACCTCTGTCAAAGGATTATTGAATGCTTTGTGCAATCTTTGAAACCTCTGATCCAAAAAATCCTCACTAAGAAAGTATGATTTGAGTCCTTCAAACGTTTCAAGTGTACGTTGAATGCATCTTTCCAGAGACAACCATCTTGTTGACACATGCTTTAACACTTTTGCATAATCTTGACTACAAAAATCCATGTACTCAGTGAGGGTACCTTTCCTTTTTGTACTTTTCTCAAACCAGTAGTAGATATCTATCTGCAGGTCTTCTATATTTATGCCTGTGATTTCAGCAAAGGCATCATGTGCATTTCCAGCAGCAATGTGTACCAAATGACAAGGACAACCACTTACAAAGATCTCAAGGTTTTTTCCCTGCATTGTGATGCAAATGAGTTATGTTTGCCGATCATTGAATTGGTATTATCAACACTCAAGATGACTGCATGATCCCAGGGGATACCATCCATTGTAAACTTGGCATCAACAACATTAAAGATTTCTTCAGCTTTACCAGCATCAGGTCCAGTAGTAACACACATATCAAAAAAATGAGATGTAACAAACTTGGATCTGTTGATGTCAAAGATTCTCATTGTAATTGGATTCATTTTTTCCACATCCGTGTCACTGGATCCGTCTATCCCAAGGCTGAATGGATGCCCTTTGCCCTATATTGATGGCAGTGAGGGCCCATTGCCTCATTAATAATAGCGGTGGTTTTTGTTGCACTGCATGCATATGACTTTGCAATTTGACTATCAGGGAATATAGTTTTAAATAGCAGTCCAAGATGTGCCGAGGTAGCTATTGGTAGGTTATGCTGTATCAAGAAATTAGTTACCATTACTTCTGCCTTGATGGAATCTCTGTTAGTAGATGAGTTTGACGACAAAAAAAAAACTGTGAAATAGGCCGACTTTTGTTCGTTTCATGTACCCGTCTCTTGTGCGTTTCCTGCAAACAGTGATCCTTAATATCTTTCAAACCCTGATGGTTGCAACTAATTTGTTTATTGCAAGGGATACACAAAAAGTAATAAGGATCGTGTTTCACATGTCTTACAGGATACAGCTTTTCCCATTCTAATTTGAACTTTACTTTGTACCTTGCTGAACCAGATTTTCCCCGTGCTCCAGCTTTATTTTGCTTCTCTTCACCTGAATCAGAATCATGTTCATCTGAAGTGTCGAGTTCTTCGGCTGTTCTTTTCTCCGCCATTTTGAAATTTGAATAATTAATTTAATTTCATTCCCAGACTCCCACCCACATCCCTTAATTAATTAAATTTGGTTACAAAATTTAAATATGGAACATATAAATTAATTTGACGATCTTTCTGAATTTGACAGTCACGACATAGATCAGAGATCAGATGAGACAGACCAATGACAATTTCCTCCATGTGAAGTGTTAAAGATGAAAATTTCAAATACTAAATTACAATATAACACTACAAATTGGCCAAATTGGGATGTCAACTCATTTGCAGGGAGAATTTAATAGCTGACCGGGAGTCTCCCGGTGAAACTGGGAGACTTGAGAGGTCTGCTATGTGTTGAGGAAAGCAAGAACAAATTTAGTGAAAAATATGTCATGGCAGTGGCTTTATAACTAATATTCTCATCATAATATTACTTTTATTTAATATTTTCCTAAATAGTGGTCTATAATATTAAACAATACTAAGAATACAAAAACCCTAAAACTTCAATTGCATGATAAATGTACAAAAATGGCTTGTTTTATGCTTATAAACTTATCATTTAAAATGAATTAAGCCAGGTTAGAATTACATTTACATCAGAATTGTTGGTATAAGAGAAATAAACATAATCTGTTCCACACATTCTAATCACAATGTACAAATGTTAGTTGAAGAAAGAATGTTTACATGTTATAAACACAATTTAGCAGGACACAAAGAACACCTATAGCTTTGTGATTGGTTGATCATAACAATAAAATACAAACTATAAAATTTTTTAAAAGATGCAATCATAGACAGTTGTCACTTGTTTTATGAAGCCAATTACAAAACACAATCATACAAGGTATCAATATACAACAACACTTCGCGACTGCATAATAAACATGTATTCTATAAAATTCTAATACACGGATACAACATTCTAATTACTCAAAACGTATCAGTGCCCATTAGTGTATAAATATGAAACACACATAATAAACAATCTTTAGCAACAGGTTAAACGTTTTGATGCTAATGATAAAATCAGCCATGTTTATTTTTTCAGTCAGGCCATGTCATGCTAGTGCTCCTCAATGGTAAGCCCGCTATTGTAGTTTCATCATCCGACATAAAGCAGAAGTACCAAATATCAGCCGATCCGCACGTTGTAATGCAATAAGATTACTGGTGACAACATTGAACAATTCCAATAACTTACTGGAATTGTCATTTCATGCATATAAAATGAACCCTGACCCAAACCTCAACCATGATAATCCCAATAATTTTTTGGATACAATCATTTCATTGGGATACAATGTACGGATTCAGTGCAAATATTTGTATACTTGCTGGAGCGACGGCACTCGACGCTCGTCATCTAATTTATTAATATGCATTTAAATATTCTAATTACTCCAAGAAACAAACACGTACTGGTAGACAAGGCAAAATCCAGTAGACGTTCCGTACCAAATTATATGTTTACTTCGTTTCTACCAAATAATTACATCGCTTTAATATTACCAACATACAGTGTATCTATACTTCTGACCACAACTGTAGGAATTAAAGCATGCTCATTACAGAACAAGTGCATATAATATTCGTACTCACACTATTGAATATTCAAAAGCGAATTATTACAAGCCAATGAGTGAGCACAGCAATGAGCTTGTAATAATTCACGAGTGAAGAAAAACCGTATTCGCAAACCAACCATGATGCTATTTGCTTATTTTAGTATTGAGATTTCATTCAAAATATATCACATATTAAAGATTAGAATTTCGATATTCTAAAATAGATAAGTAATATTAACAGCATTCGATGATTTCCGGTTGCATAAATCAACTTGTGTTTCAAAATGCCAGATCTGTTTTTAAACACAACAAATTCTGTCTGGCTGTACCACCACACCTGAAAAGCAATTTGATTTAGTTTTATTTAATTTTGTGTTAAATGTAATTACCCACCGCAAGAGCAATTTGAAAAGCAATTTTATTCTCACAACAAAACAAAACAGTTTAAGAATTTCAATGCGAAGAAAATATTAAATTAACAAGTATTTTAAGAATACTTTCATAAGAGCTATTAAGTGTTTATAAAAACGTCTAAAACTCGTGTCCAGTCAACAAAACCGGCAGCGTCTACAAATCTCAAAGCCATTTTGGTCATTTGAACCAGATGGGAAAATGAGGTATTTTCCCATACGATAATTTTTCACCGCAAAATTTCATCATTCATATTGCTGATTAGCTGTTTCTAATTTTGGAAGGATTATTACGCATTGTCATTTCAATGAATAAATCTAAATACTTATATAATAAATTTATTTTTAGTATTTGCACAGCGACGAGGCCTTACTGTTTATATTTTATCACAAAAAAACATCTAGACATTGAAGTAAAGTTGACATTTCGAGACAAACCCACTACTATTTTACTAACATTCTGCACCCTGAAATTAAGAGATTTTGTTTGCACCCAGCTAATGCCATGCACTCTCACTATCACCAGGAGATTAAATCAAGGTCCCCAAGGTGTCCGTTAAAACGAGAGTTCACTGTATCTCGATTTTAGTTGCTATAATGATGTCCAATTCAAAGCTTTCGCTGTTATGAACGTATTATATAAGTTGTCACTTTCAAAGGTGATAGGCAAGCTAAGCAGTGGGATTTATCGGCAAGAGACTCGTGTCTTGTTCTTTTTTAGGCCAGCAGTTTACCAAATTTCATGTTATTTTTAAGGGCATAGTCACGGGCAGGGTTGCCAGATTGCATGAATAAATTAGCCAAACTTTTAACCATGCTCTTTGTTTTTCATTGTATTTGCCTTTTGTTTTCTTTGTTTTTTTGACAGCACTAATGATGGTTTGGCTTAATTATTCAAGAAATCTGGCAACCCTGGTCACGGGATTAAGGTGGAACCTGAATCAATAACTGCTTAATTATGGCAAAAAACGGCTGGTCGACTCCGATCACGTTTGTAACATATTTGTTGATTTTGAAATCTTTAATTTGAAATATTCACGATGAATCCTTATGTTTTAGATGTTTGCCCTTTGATTAAAAATGTGCTGTCTGAAACAACACCTGGTTTCCGCTTAAATGCGCAATGAAATGCGCACAAGATCCATTTTGTGCAGGATATAACTTTAAATCAAAACAGCAGGAAAGAAACTGCCAGCTGACAACACTTTTTGCCACAACTTGACAACTGCAACACTGATGAATAAGGATGTATCTTTTATCACCCTGTCGGATCACGAGAGGTACAAAAATTCATGCATTTCAATGCAATTAAATCTTGTTGTTTGCTATCAGACTTAATTGGTAAAGATGGGTGACATTGTTCCATACAAATTTATTTCATGAATTCCTTAGATACAGTCCTGTTCGTACATTTTGCCCTATACAAATCTTAGAGTTTTCCTTAATATGCAGACGTTTAAATTTATCAACAGCACAAAAGTGTCTGAAATAATGCATGTCCTAAATTCTATACCTATATATCACATTACCACACATGTAGATACCGTGTCATAAGATGAAGACCTGTAAAAATGGTGGGAAGACAAATTAATTTTCTAGCGTTTCGGAATTTATCAGGATGGTGTTGTTATGCATGTAATTTGAGGTCCCAAGGGGAAATATGTGAGAGTATATAAGACAGCTTAACGGGAAGTATGCCATTCGAGGCAATTCTCTTCGCCAAGACACACAAAATTAACATTATGGCAACCTCGTCGGACATTGAGAGAGAATTACTTAGAAGCGACTCCGAGCCATCTGGCTGGGCTGGTGGATCTTCAGGCATTGGTTCTTTGGATCGTGATTCACAACAGCACATGCTGCAGAGTTTCGCGAAACTTCTCGATGCCAAATTGGAACAGAAGTTTACGACCTTCAAACGCAGTTTTGAGGAGAAAGAAGAGCAACATGCGACTGAAATAAAGAAGATAAAGTCTGAAGCGAAGGCGTCCAGTTCTTTCAAGTATAAAGGAAATCGAATCCAATATGAATTTAGTACTTCGATTTTCGATCGGGTCGAATCGTGCTCAACTCAATTGCTTGCTGGGAATCTATCGAAGGTCAATAACGAACTTGAGCAGATTAAAGTTTTGATTAACAAGCATAATAAATTGATTTGTTTTGCTGACAAGAGTCCCGCCGGATGGTCTGCGGTTGATGAATACGAATCTGATGAATTGGCCGAAAATTCGGACGACGAAAAGAAACTCCGTTCTGCTGAACGACGAGCTATGTCGAAAATGAAGTTTAAAAGCAAACCTAAATCCACTGCCGCTGTCTCTTTCCGGCAAAACAAAGCAGACCAAGAGAGTGGTGATCTGAATCCTCCACAGCAGAATTTTCGTCCCTATAACAGATCCTTTCGCACATATGGGCAGTTTCCCGCCGACAAATGCTTCAGTTGCCTCAATGCGACAGTTTGGCCACTGGGCCGGTTCTACAAAGTGTCCTAACCTGTCCTATAGAAACGACAACTGTACAGCAAGCTCAACCAGAACAAGTTCAACCCTTCCTCATTGAGTCGGGTCACAAGTTAGCAGCAACACGGCTACAAACAGATGAGTATGATTATATGTGTTTTTCTGAGTGCGACGGGGAACCTCATAGTGTAGTGTTAAATGAAGTGCCACATGAAGTCGAGCAAGGTTCAAATTCCATCGTCGTTAAAGGGCGTCTTTAATCGCATGTTGAATTTTGGACGTTGATCGGAGCGTCTCAGTTTATAATAAGTACGATATCCAACGGTTATGTTATTCCCTTTGTACATACACCCCCGAGTGCTAGTTTCTTGAATAATCAGTCAGCTGTTCAACACAAAGAGTTTGTTGCAAGTGCTATTGCCGACTTTTTGAAGGGTGGTTCAATTGTCGAGTGCCTGAATGCACCAGTTGTGGTTAATCCATTGTCCGTTAGTGTACAAACAAGCGGTAAAAAACGTCTCATTCTTGATCTGCGATATCCAAATAGTTTTCTGAAAAAGTTTAAAATTAAGTTTGAAGGAGTCCAGTGTATGCTACAATTATTAATTGATCCCATCCAAAGCTGGTTGTTTTCGTTCGATATTAAATCTGGATATCACCATATTGATATATTTGAAAATGATCAAGAGTTCCTCGGGTTTTCTTGGCCTTATCAAGGCAAAGTGTGTTATTTTAAATTGACAGTTTTACCATTTGGCTTGGCCACAGGGCCCTATATATTTACTAAAGTTATGAGGCCCTTGGTAAAGCATTGGCGTGCTCAAGCTTATCGGATTGTTGTTTATTTAGATGGCGGTTTGGGTGCCTGCCCTCGTTTGACTTCGCACTCCAGCAGTCTTCCTCCATTAGGGCTGATCTTGTAAATTGCGGCTTTGTCCCCAGTGAACCTAAATGTATTTGGTTTCCAACGCAAAACATACAGTGGCTCGGATTAGACTGGGATTTGCACCAACAGCTTTTGTGCATATCTAAGGTTAAGATAGATTGCCTTTTCGTAGCTGTTGATGAGGCACTGGCCAAGGAAAAAATTTCAGCCAGACAGCTGGCATCAGTGACTGGTTTGATAATGTCTAATGTTGTGGTGTTTGGTAATATTTGTAAATTCATGACGAAGGCTTTACATAGGGTAATTGAGATGAGAACCACCTGGAATTCCTTTGTTAAGTTAGACTCGCATGCTCGCCACGAACTTCAATTTTGGAAGACTGAAGTGCATAAATTCAATTCTCGTTCACTTGTTCATAAGTCTTCTGTGCCAACTAGGTTTGTGTATTCTGATGCAAGTAATAGCGGTTGTCCCGCTTTTATTTCTCTTGATGAGTGCCCAATATTTTATAAAAATTGGGAGGCACTTGAGATGAAACAGAGTTCTACCTGGAGAGAGCTGCAATGCGTCAACTATGCCTTAGACAGTTTTAAAAATTTGTTGAGATCATGCACTGTTAAATGGTTTACTGATAATCAGTGTGTACCAAAGATTCTCGAAGGTGGCAGCACGAAAGAACATCTACATGAAATTGCGTTAGAAATTTATTATTGTACGAAAAAGAATGACATTTCTCTAGAAGTAGAATAGATTCCCCGCGACCAAAATGAGAAAGCTGATTACCTTAGTAAAGTAATTGACTTTGACGACTGGCGTGTGAAGGATAAATATTTTCAGGCTGTAACGCCCCACTGGGGCTTGTGTATAATTGATTATTTTGCAAGTTGCCAGAACAAAAAGGTTCCCAAGTTTTATTCAAAGTTTTTCAGTTCGGGCACCCTTGGGGTTGATGCTCTTGCTTTTAGCTGGTCCGGGGAGTTTTGTTGGTTAGCTCCTCCCTTGAGTGTAATTAGTAGAGTTATTTTGCATGTGCGTGTTTCAAGGTGTCACGTTGTTCTAGTTGTGCCAGTTTGGCCTTCAGCAGTGTTTTGGGCCCTACTGATAAACGCTGACGGCACATTGCAGTTGATTATTATTGACTGCTTATATGTGGAATTAGGTAAAGATGTGTTTGAGCACGGTGCTAATAAAATGTCATTGTTTGGGTCCGAAAATTTTAATACCGCCGTAGCTTTCTTGTTGTTGAACGGGGCAAACCAGTTAGAAAGAAACTAAACTCTGTTTACTAACGTTCACTATTTATGTATGTACAGGTAACCGGATGAGTATGCTGCTGGCTGATCAAGTGGTTGACTCCGAGTTAAAGACGCTTGCTGCTAATATTCCGTTTCGTGTGATTCAAGCTCGTGCACCCACGACCGCTGATAAGTATTCTAGAGCATATAATGAATTTCAGAATTGGACGTCCAAGTATGACGAATTAGTAAGTCTTCCAGCGTCTGCAATAACTGTTGTTCTGTATTTGGAATATTTGTTGCAAAATGGTTTTCCATATTCCAGACTTGAGTGCACGTTTTATGGTATAAATTGGGTACATAATATGTTTGGTATGTTGAGCCCATGTGCCTCACCGATTGCTAAGAATGTCTTAGAAGCTGGAAAACGTGTGCTAGCAAAACCAATATCAAAGAAAGAACCAGTTACATACAATATGACCGCGAATATTTGTGAAAAGTATGCCAGTCTCAATGTCAATTTGTCAGAACTTCTCGTGGCAGCTCTATGTGTGACGGCATTTTATGCGTTTCTTCGATTTAATGAAATAGCCGCATTGCAATGTTGTGACTTAAAATTCTGTTCTAAAGACGGAGTACAATTTGTAGAGCTTTATATCGTAAAAAGTGAGACAGACATTTATAGGAACGGCTCGAAAGTTTTTTTGGCATATACAGGGGGTTTGGTGTGCCCTTTCAGTATTTTAAAATAATATGTTGAAACAGCTAATATCCTTTTGTCGTCCCCAGAGAAATTACGATACGATAATTTAATTTAGCTCTCCTCGAAGGGGCTTTTCAGAACCAAATACAATAAATTACTATACTATTTATAAGTATGTTAAATAAGCTAGATTTATCGCTATGGTGTTATAAAGTTAATGTTTTAAAGAGGTATCTTCGAAGATTGGTTTTAAAAACGTTTAAAGTCGTGCTCGTTTTAATGTTCGCTGGTAGGTCATTCCAGAGTGAAACAGCACGATAATAAAACGTTCTTTGGCCAGTGGCGCTTTTATAAAGAGGGATGTTCATTCGTTCAAGGGATGAGAATTTCTAGTACAGCGTCCACTAATACTGCCTCTGTGTACAAATTTCTCTGACAAGTAGTCAGGGGCCATTCCATTCATACATTTGAACGTTAAAATTGCGTTGCGGTAAAAGAAATGGAGCTTGACCAGGAAGCCAATGAAGTTCGCAGCGCAATAGAGTTACATGGTCGAACTTCCTAGAATTGGTAAGAGTAGACCAAGAGTAGACCAAGATCTTTAGCTAAAGGTACTGGTATCAGTTCCTTACCAAACAAAGTCAAACGGAAATCAGGGATTTTTGCAATCATTTGACGGCTCCCAAATAAGATAAGTTTTGTTTTAGACACGTTAAGGAGGAAGACGATTATCGAAACAACAGTCACGAATCTTGCGTAAGTCTTCATTCACCTTGGTTACGGCAAGTTCACATTGTTGAACAGGAAAAGATGTATATAATTTATTATCATCGACAAATACTTTAGATGAGCAACGTTGAGGGATTGTAGGTAGGTCGTTGACATAAATACTAAAGAGGATAGGTCCGAGGATGCTTCCTTGTGGGACTTCGCTGTGCACTGTTAATTTTCCGGAAAGTGCAGAGTTTATATGAACCACTTGTTCTCTATTCGACAGGTAACTTGAGAACCAATTTAAGGCGACATTCCGACATCTTGCAATTTTAGCATAAGAATTTCATGATCTAAACTGTCGAATGCTTTGCTCATGTCTAATAGGACCACAGCAGTTACTTCCTTTTTGTCGATAGCATGTAAAAAGGTGTCAGTAGTTTCAATCAAGGATGTTTCTGTCGAATGATACTTTTTGTTGCCACTTTGCTCTGTGGATAAACGTTTGTTGATATCTAGATATGATACAACTTGGTTTAAAACCACTTTTTCGCAAACTTTGGACAACATTGGCAAGAGTGAGATTGGCCTGTTATTATTAGCCTGCTTGTGATCACCTTCCTTCGGGATAGGTGTAATTTCTGCCATTTTCCACGCACTTGGGAATACGCCAGAAGTTAATGATGCGTCAAAGATTGAAGTAACCATTGGTAAAATAGCCGGTAGACTGTCTTTAATAACTCGCATTGAAATCTTGTCTATCCCAGGAGACTTATTTGTAGGCATGGAATTTATAATGTCATGGACTTGTTTACTTTCGACCGTCTGAAGAACGAGTTGTTCAGATTCAGCGTATATCCGAGGTGTAAAAACTGATTTCGTTAGGTTATACTTACATTTGTCCGTGAGCAACTTGACTTTCTCAATAGTAGTTTGTCCGATCGAAGAGAAGAAAGTGTTAAACTCATTTGTGACCAAAATATCGTCTTTAGTAAACGATCTTCGGCATGCTGATTTATTTGGAATAGATGATCGAATGGTTTTCCAAAGGCTACGAGCATTATTCGGGTTATTTTTAATCTGGTCGGCAACGAACTCACGCTCCGCTAACCTTAGTTCTCTTTTGACTTCCCGTTTACGTGTTTTATAACCAGACCAATGTAGGGGGTCATTGGTTTTTCTCGCTAGTTTACGCCATTTGTCGCGTATTTTCATAAGGCTTCGTATTTCTTCTGTCATAAATGGACAAGGACGATTTCGGACTTTTATATTTCTAATAGGAGCATACCCAGGTTGACAATCTTGCCAAGATCCCAGTAAGATCTTGCAAAGATCTTTACATAAATCCTGCAAGATCATGGAAAGTTCTTACAGGATCTTACCAGGATCCTGCAAGATCTTGCCATGATCCCGCAAGATCTTACCAAAAATCCTGCAAGATCTTATCAAGAACCTGCAAGATCTTACCAAGATCCTGTAAGATCTTGCCATGATCCCACAAGATCTGATTAAGAATCCTGCAAGGTCTTACCAAGATCCTGCAAGGTCTTACCAAGATCCTGCAAGATCTTGTTAAGAATCCTGCAAGGTCTTACCAAGATCCTGCAAGATCTTGTCATGATCCTGCATAATCTTACCAAAAATCCTGCAAGATCCTGCCATGATCCTGCAAGATCTTATTAAGAATCTTACATGATCTTACCAAGATCCCACATTATCTTACCAAGAATCCTGAAGGCATTAAAACTTGTAAAATAAGCTGCCGTGTAAGGTCTCGAATTTAATCTCATATGATTAAGCCCACCAGGACACCTAAATTGGTAAATAAAGATTTTCCATTATTTTTCAAGGTCTCAACGAAGTTTTCGCTTTGTTTGGGGACGCTGGCATAATGTTTAGTCACGATGGACCACATTCCACTAAAATCGTGATTTTTTAAAAGCAACTCGCCCACGCAGCCGATTTGCGTGTATTTTAGTTTATTCGAGTCACGAAAATCTTTCGCGACTCTAATATAGGTAATAAATATAGGTAGCGATTGCTCTTCAAGGTTGTATTCAGAATATATTCGGCCCAAAAGGAATCAAACTTGTAAGTTTGTATTTATAGCTGAGAAGCGTGGAGAAGTGAATGGAAGATCATGATTCGATCTTGCAATATCATGGCAAGATTGTCGTAACATTATGCTGGGATCTTGGCAAAATCGTGATGGGATCTTGATAAGATTATAACAGGATCTTGGCAAGATTAGGTTGAATCTTGAAAATATTATATGTTGGGATCTTGGTAAAATTATGTTGAGATCTTGGCAAGATTATACTGGGATCTTGGCAAGATTTTAATAGAATCTTCATAAGATTATGATGGGATCTTGGAAAGACCGTGATGAGATCTTGGCAAGATTATGTTGGGAACTTGGCAAGATTTTGTTGGGATCTTGGCAAGATTACAATGGGATCTTGACAGATTACAATGGGATCTTGGCAAGATTACAATGGTATCTTGGCAAGATTACAATGGGATCTTGACAAGATTATAATAAGATCTTGGCATGATTTTGATGGGATCTTGGCAAGATTTTCCAAGATCATGGCAAGAAAATGACCAGATTATCTCTTTTCAATCTTGCCAAGATCTTGCCAAGATCTTGCCAAGATCAGCATGTTTGCAAGATCTTGGCATGATCTTTCAAGATCATGCAAGATCTTACAAGATCTTGCCAAGATCCTCAACCTGGGATGATTATCGAGCACTTCATTAAATAAGAGATTAAATGTGTCAAGGCTGTCTTCAACATTGTCGAAGGTATCTATCACAGGCCAGGGGACCTGGAGCATGTCTTTGAGAAAGGCCTCCGTATTATAATGTTTAAAACTCCTGACTGGCACATAGACTGGTTTGGAGCGTTCTTTATTCAATTTTAAAGTAGCATATATTAGGTCGTGGTCACTTATAGATACAGGAATCACTTTAGTTTCTATGACAAGGTTTTTATCAGAAACAAGTAAGATATCTATTAGAGATTTTGAAGTCTCGGTAACTCTCGTAGGTTGATGTACTAGTTGAGACAAATTGAAAGCCAAGCAAAAGGTGGTAAGGGCTTGGCACAGCAGGTCGTTTGCATTCAACATGTTACAATTCAGGTCGCCCAGAATAAATATAGGTTTATTAAAGGAGAGTGCTTTGAAGAGGCTGTTACTTAGCTCATTATCCAAACGATTAATACTAGTATTTGGTGGTCTATAGACTGTACAAATCAAAAAAGATTTTAAGTTTCTTATCTGAATTTTCAACCAGAGGATCTGGAGACCAGATTCAGCAATAGCGGACAGGTCATACAAGCGATCGACTTTAAAATTCTGTTTAACAAACACGCAAACGCCTCCTCCGACTTTGGTTTCTCGGTTGAGTCGGTAAATGTTGAATCCAGCAAACTTTACCTCCAAATCAGAAACTGTGTCGTCTAACCATGTTTCACTCACTGTAAAGATATCCAATTTATTAGCCAATACGATTTCCTTTGCTAGCGTGTAGTGTTCTCTATTCTTTAGCGAACGAATATTCAAATGAGCAATCTTAATGTTACACAGCTTCGGTTGACATCGCTGTTTACGCCTTCCCAAATTGGCATTCGTGATGTCTAGTCCTGGATTAGGACAAATTGACCCACAAGTTACTAATCGCACAAGTTGAAAGCACGAGGTCGAATTTGTGTAGCGGTTAATTCGTGAAGCAAAATAACCTTTGCCACGTAGGCAGACTAGGCCGACATGGTAAAACGTTCTCCTTCATTTGCTTTAAATTAAACAGC
Source organism: Muricea muricata (assembly GCA_963855995.1). Taxonomy (NCBI): domain Eukaryota; kingdom Metazoa; phylum Cnidaria; class Anthozoa; order Malacalcyonacea; family Plexauridae; genus Muricea; species Muricea muricata. Next base: position 54,522,439 of record OY979716.1, on the reverse strand, counting down.
GATTTAACATGCTCTTTTGTGCCCCAATCTTTTGCTCTTTTGGTTTTTCTATAGTTTAGATCTTTCAAGCTATTATAAACACCTTTGAGGGTGCAAAATATTAAAAGTAAAGTAAATAATTTGGAGCAAGGCCATCGAGACATGACTTCACGCACGCATGCACGTACATAACTAGAGAAATTGTTTTCTACGGTTTATTACGTCACGTCTTTAAAGTGTTATAAGTTACGTCCTGGTGGATTGTCCTATTCCCAAGCTAGAGAAATTGTTCTTCAAGCATTTGAGTCCTTAGGATATGATAAACAGAAATTTGGCCTTCACAGTCTTCGAAGTGGTGGAGCTACGGCTGCTGCAAACGCAGGGTTAAACGAAAGGTTGTTAAAGCGACACGGCCGTTGGAAAACGAATCTTGCAAAAGACGGGTATGTTCAAGACGATCTAGATGCCATGCTTTCAGTTTCTCGTTGTTTGCAAACTAGCAATGTGTAGTTATAATAAGACCTGCGCTGTAAAGAATTCTTATGAACACAGCTTTCTTTATCATCGAAGAGGGCAACAAGAGATGCCCTCCTCCTATGTTGTGTTGTGTGCTGATATTATGAAGATTAGCTAGAAAATGTTTCATGCTCGTCAGTATATAGAGTATAAATTAATTTTCTAGCGTTTCGGAATTTATCAGGAGGGTGTTGTTATGCATGTAATTCGAGGTCCCAAGGGGAAATATGTGAGTATATAAGACAGCTTAATGGGAAATATGCCATTCAAGGCAATTCTCTTCGCCAAGACACACAAAATTAATTGTTGACATTAAGTAATGTCTGTAAATAAATACTTGTATAATCTGTGTAATGTCAGACGAATGGCAACAAGAGATGCCCTCCTCCTATGTTGTGTTGTGTGTTGATATTATGAAGATTAGCTAGAAAAGGTTTTATACTCGTCAGTATATAGAGTATAATCATTGATCTCAAAGATGGACCAGGTTCAGATTCTTACATGTGTGAATGTGCACACAAATGTAGTGGAGATCTTTGTGAAATTGGTAGGTATAGAATTTAGTTGAATGGCCGATTATGAGCCATGGATGAACATGGCCTGAAAAGGGAACATTTTCCTGGTGGAGTAGCAGCAATTGACGGGGCAAGACACAAAATTCAACGACCACAAGAGTATTTCTACAGTGGCTACTGTAGATATCACAATTTTTCCATTCAAATTGTTATAGACAGCCATGACAGGATTGTTTATATTCAGTCTGGTTTCCTCGTAAAATTGAAATTGTTTTTTCAACCGACAAGAACCCTGTATGTGACGTAATAAATTACAACTGAAACTAAGGGTTATAGGGCCAAATTAAAAATTTAAAAAATACAAATACTCTATTATGTCCAGTTTTATTAGTTGCTGAGGCACCTGTGCCAGCAACTATAGGTTTTGGGTGAAATTTTCCTCTATCTTTTTCTCCAGAAAATGATCTCTACAAAATGAAAATAACCCACTGATTTATATATAGAGGTCTACCCGCACAAAATTTCGCAAATTAACGGCATCAAAGTCTTCGAAAATCCACAAAGTATGCTCAAGTTATTCATTAAATTGCCGTTCTTCTCTTGGGGGCTTTTTGAAAGAAATTCATCAAGAAAATACAGAATTATGGCGAAGTTTATGTATATCGAGGAGTGTATTGAATTCGAGGTGGATTCTTAATTATATAATTAAATGTTAAATTGCATAGGTCAGACATGCAGTCTTACATTAGTATTTTCGTATTCTAGTTACAACTGAACTGTTAATGTATTTTAAAACTCCCATGTTCTTGTTATAAAGTTTTACATAAAAGATTTTTACCTTGTGAGAGAGTTGCAACATACGTTATTGTTTGCATGGACTTAAAACAGGTATTTATAAGTCAAAATTTTATGTTAATATGAGGCTGGTCTAAACTTTATGAATCCTTTAATACTGGACTTGAACTTCTATATGACTTCAGTCATATGATGATATATGTGGCTCCAGCATGAGATAGTTGCTACTCCTTTTGTCAAAAATCACTACCGGTAACTGAACAATTGCTATGACAAAGACTAAATCCTGAACTATCTATGTTTTATATTATATGTTGCATATGATTGCATAATACTAGGCCATATGCCTTGTAACCCCTACATCTTGACCTGCTACTGCAAAATAAGTTATTTTAAATTGCTATTTTAACCTGTTAAGTCATTGTGCTGTGACCATCCCTTGAAACTTTACTCATTAATTTACACTGTCTAATGCCAGATTACTTTGGCCATAAATCATCACAATATTTTATTTCACCAAACAATTGTACTTGGTAAGACCTTACACTTCTGTCAATTGCCAGACTACATAAAGCACAGTTCAAAATTTTTCATTCTATATACATCTTTCAGTCAAATGGTATATAGGGTTGTAACCACACAAGTGTTGGGTGTTTCAGGACTCAGTGGTCAAATGTAAAAGTTGAAATTCATCATCGAATCTGACATTTTTTCTTTCACAAAAGTAATTTTTTAAGCCATGCATGATGAAATCAGCATGACAGTTGGCAGTCATGCAACCTTGGCAGCAACAACTGTGCTTATAAATGTTTTCCTCACACTATTATGTACTCTATTAATTCCAAAACCAAAACATTGTTGGAACAGTCATCAAACATTTATTTTGTTAATCTAGAGCCAGAAATGACCCTTTAACAATTTGTTAACTACGCCAGTTTCATTTGTACTACATGCATACTGTAAAACTTCAACCAACTTGAAATTGACAAGTAAACCAAATAACTTTTAATACCTATTTATTGCAAAACTACAACGAACTTTAAGTGTATACATGAACAGCAATATATTCCAACAAAATATAGCTCCACATTTACATGTTTCAATAATAAATTTGCATTTTGTCAGTTCTTGTCCAGAGATTGCAAGATAATATAAATATATAGAGATTTTTTATACAGTAAATAAGCTTGAATGCCTGTTTGATATTAGATAAATGACTTAAAAAAAAACATTGTTAACCTTGGCTGGGAACAATTGCAAAAAATACAACATTAGGTTCTCAGGCAGGAATTGAACAGTGAGCCTGCAGCCCTATTGCATTTTTCAGTAGTTCCTGGCTGTTTGATGGTCTAAAATGGCAAAAATTCATTGTTTGTTAATCAATATTTTATTTTACTGAGTGCAACAAAAAATTACTTAAGCTCATATAAACAAACTTGCTTTATTCTTCTGACATTTGTCAGATCAAAGTTAATAAAATAAGATGGTTTGGCTAGTACGGCAAACTTCGAAGGGATTTAGCGCAGGCGGCAAATATGTTGAGGCACAAAGGGAATAATGTCACATGACAGAGTTTAGTGCATAGGAGTGAAGGAAATATGTATAGATCATATTACAGCTGTCATAGTTTTCGTCTTTTATTGCCAAATAACTGCGGGTTATCACACTGAATTTGGTTTGTTTTTTAAATTTAAATGCGTGAGAGCTATAGACGACGATTTAGATACGATTGTTTTGCTATTAGACGAATTACACAAAGACACCGGATCGATATATATCGATGAGGAGTTGGCATCTCCTGAGCAAGAAGTCAAAGAAGACATATGTTACGAGCATTTTGACGAATTTCATTTCGCTGTAGCTATGTTTGTGATCGAAGAAGATGAGAAAGCTGAGTAAGCTGCGACAAAATCTGTAAATCAAAAGCAGGGTTGAGCAAAGCATGGTTTTTGGGACAGTGAAGTTACAACTAATTTGGAAGCAGTGAAATCAACCAAAACCCTTTTCGACCATATACTGCCAATTTACTGTCGATTTTGTCGAAAACGAAACCAGGACATTTTCCTGACGGATTTTTACGAACTAATTCCAACATCATGTCAACTTTTGCAATGCGATAATCAACAATTATGCAGTTTGGTCATGATTTCCATTCCAGACCATCTAGTTTCATTGTTCAAGAAGAGACAGCAACATCCTGCTATTGAACAAAACAGGGTTTCAGAACTGAGTGAAACAGAACGTGGCCCCTTGTCATACATAGCAGGGTATGTGCTGTCTCAGCTACAGAAAAAATCATCAAATGGTGAACTTCAATTACTTTTACACAGCATGATGTGCCCCAGTTTGGAGAACACTTACATTGAGTCCCGCAGCAGAGGAGGTCTAGTAACCCCATGTAATGACCTAGTCCAGATACTGGAAGTTGTTGAGATTGTGTTTCGCCCATTTACAGCTAATGAGTCAAGTGTGATGAAGAGCATTCCTTGCGAGAAGTTATGTAATGATACTCTTGACTCTTCATTAGTAAAATCACATTGGGACAATATATTACAAGGATGTGGTGAAGAACTTTCAAAACAAGTACACAAGATTTGCCTGGAGAACATAATTATGCTTTACTTAAAGGTTCGTAGCTTTTCCTATGCAAAACACTACATTAATAAGTTTAAAATACAACAAAAAACTGGGAAGAGCAAAGCACTGAGAAAAGAATTAAAACGAAAAAGTAGTGATAAGTAGTAATTTTAATACTGTATGCCATATACCATATTGAATAACTTTATTCTGTCTTATACCATATTTACATGCTGTACAAACTAGATGATTTTAATTAATTTGCTTCCCTGACCATAATATTTACAACAAGATTCTATCTAAATAAAAAGTTTTGAGTAGTTTATTTACAAATATATCTATGTATGGTCAAAGTTCTTTAGATTGACTGATTACTTTTATTGAGCTTTCTAATTGGTTCTTTGAGTTAAGCTCAATAAAAGTAATTGGTCAATCTAGAGAACTTCTATACAATCATAAAATGCCTGGATTCCTATTGTTCAAGTATACAGCTATTTCAATTAAGGTTGTCTTTCCAAAAGCATAAACACTATCAACTATGAGCAGGCAAGAGATGATGGATTATTGTTTATATAGGCCCTGATACTCACGAAATTACCTTAGTTTGTGGCAAGTAAATTTGCCATCATAAGTTTTTTATGTGTCCTTGATGCTGTTTCAAAGAAATAATTCTGTGTTTACAAATGAAAATAAGCAGTGATATGTCATCCCTTACGCGCTCATAGTTTACAGTTTAGTACGCTTTTGGAAGGAAAACCTTTATTGAATTAGCTGTACATATGTTGAGTTGTTTGATTTGGTAAAGATAAAAACCCCTCACTAAATATTCTAGAAATAGTGTATTTACAGTACCACCAGTGTAATTTACATTAACACCAGTGTTATAATTATAGCACTTGTGCAAGCTTTTTCCAAGTCTATTATTCTCAACATTAAGCCTCACATTGATGCAATATATTCTCTTTAGAATCAAAAATGATATTGGTGGTGAGGACAATAGCCTTAGGTAGTTAGGGAGAACCTGCATAAGTGTGGGTAAAACAATAAATACCACTTTTTAGTTCAGGTTATCAATATAAACAGTTTTGGTTACAATATATCCAGTCTTTTCATGATTAAAAAACTACTACCAGTAATTAATGAAATTTACCTGTCATTCAGTCAATACAGGAATCTGATAGACTGTGATAAACTCTGTTGTCATGAATTGGCCCCAATCATCGCTGAGATCATTAATCTCTCTTTCTCTTAAGGAGTTGTACCCGATCATTGGAAAATAGCGCTAGTTCTACCTCTTTTGAAGAAATGTGGACTTGATTTTATGTTTGAAAACTTCAGACCTATAAGCAACCTGCCATTTGTTGCTAAGTCTGCTGAGAAGGCAACGATCTCTCGGTTATCTATACATTGTGCTGAAAATGCCCCTTTTCCCAAGCATCAATCAGCGTATCGGAAAAATCACTCAACAGAAACAGCTTTACTAAAAGTGCAGAACGACATTCTCCTCAGTATGGATCGGCAGGAGGTTACGCTTCTTGTGCTTATCGACCTAAGTGCCGCATTTGATACTATCGATCATGCAATATTATTGGAGACACTTGAAAAAGACTTTGGCGTAACTGGAAATGCCCTCAAATGGTTAACATCTTACTTATCCAAGAGAAGACAAACAATTCTAATTAAAGATCATGAATCGGAAGTTTCGCAGGGTAGCTGCCTTGGCCATATCCTCTTCATACTCTATGTGGCTGGGTTATTTAAGGTTATTCACAAACATCTTCCCAATGCACATACGTATGCAGATGACACCGAGATTTATCATTCGTTTCGGCCGGATACATCTTTATCGCAAGATGCTGCACTAAAGAGTATTGAAAACTGTGTTGCTGACATTCGTGCCTGGATGCTTTCTAACCGTCTCTTGATAAATGATTCTAAGACTGAATGTATTATCATCGGTTCAAAGAAGCAATTGTCAAAGATTAACGTCAATGAAATTACAGTTGGTGAATCTACGATCCAGCCTGTGGAGGTGGTGCAAAGCATCGGAATGTGGTTTGACTCACATATGTCGATGGATATTCACATTGGAAAAGTGTGTAGTAAGGCGTTTCGCAGCCTCTATAATATCCGGCAGATAAGGAAATTCCTTTCAGAAGATACAACAAAGATTTTGGTTCATGCTTTTGTTACTTCACACCTGGATTACTGTAACTCATTGTTTTATGGTCTGCCACAATCTCAATATGATAGGTTACAAAGAGTTCTCAATGCTGCAGCACGTGTGGTCTGTTTAATCCCCAAATTCGATCATATTACTCCCATTTTGATTCGCCTTCATTGGCTTCCTGTACGGTATCGAGTGATTTTCAAGATTTTGTTGCTGGTGTACAAGGCTCTTCATGCTAATGCACCGCCTTATATCTCAGACCTTCTGATACCTAAGCATATTGGCAGCTATTGCCTGCGCTCAAATGAGCAAAATTTGTTAATAGTTCCTAAGACAATGAGGAAAACGTTTGGCGACAGAGCTTTTGCCAAGGCTGGTCCATTTTTGTGGAATGAACTTCCCGCTGATATTCGTGAAGCATCAACAGTGGAAACTTTTAAAAGCAGACTTAAGACCTTTCTTTTTAAAAAGGCATTTTATCTTTAAATAAATTTTAAATATGTAATATAGGTATCATCCCATATTTTATAACATTTTATTTGAATTTGTAATGATAGCGCTTTAGAATATTTATAGTGTTTAGCGCTTTATAAATTAATAAATAAAATAAAAATAGTAATATACATCTCTGAAGATGATTCTGAAACAATCTTACAGTATCAGAAATTGTCGGATCAGTAGATGGAAGCTACAGCTTAAAACACAGTGCATGCTCATTGTTAGTATTTCACTTTTTTTTCTTACGTTTTTTAACAGGGTCTTCAGAAATGTGACACCACTTTTCTTTTCCATATCTCCCACCTGTATTACCACTCACTGAGGGCGCAATGTCCCTCTTTGCAGCAATAGTCAGGTCGTTGTATCCAAACTGTTGTGCTGATGGATTGTCAGATCTCCCTTGCACTGTCCTTTGATGACCAAAATAGTCCTCAATGACATCTTGCATGAAGCCTTCTGAAAGGAGAAATTTAATTGCCTCTACATGTGAGTTGACTGTGATCTTGAAGCCTTCATATGTTTGGCGAGACAGAAACATTTTCTCTCTTTCAGTTGCAGTGAATGTACCTTCTCTTGTTTGAGTACTTGTCTTCCAGGTACTTTAAGAAGGTATTCTTCATCCAAACGAATCGCTCATCGTCAACACTCTCGTATGGTTTGATCCGATCATTCTTTCTGCTTGCATGCTCTGTTGTAGATCTCACATTTGAACAATCAAAAAAATCATTCACCATCTGGCAGAACATTGCTGTGCCAAGAACACTAGGATCACAATTTTCAATCAAGCATGTTGAAACTGTTCGGCTTAAGACCTGGACTGCCAATCTCACTTTCATTTTTGAGAAACTACTCAATAAGATATGGTCCAATGTGAGTTTGGGCAATCTGTGCAAGGCATACTCCTGGTCATTGTGGAACATGTCAGCAATATGCCTATATAATACAATCAAAATAAGTACAAAGTGCAGCATTATAAACTGGCAAAATTAATAGCACTTATGTGGGTTTTCAAGGCAAGTCCTCATTACAAAGCTTTGCTTCAATGTAAAGAGAAGATATTGCATCAATGTGAGGCTTGATGGTCGGGACAATTAAAGCTTGGTTTTCATATGTCTCAATTCATCACATTTCATAGCCGATATATTGTGGGAGATCACTGAAGGAGAAAATGTGTTAAGAAACACAAAAAAATTTTATCCATCAGTGATCACCAACCACAAGGACATTGCCGAAGAATTATGATATATGAAAACTAGGCCTTAGGAAACCTACATAAATGTTATTAGTACCTTAGGGAGAGGGGGTATATTGGCAAAAACCCATGGAACATGGGAATCATGTTCATTATCCATTCCCAGGATTAGGAAAAATAAATATCTTTTAAGTTTCAATATATATAATACAAACCTAAACACTAAATATTGGCCATCATTCCACATACACCCACTATGTGATCCATACCCGGAATTATACAAACAATTCCGAGCATCAATCATCCGCACCAGATGAAAGAGATTTGGTGTCTTGTATACCAACCCATCAGGTAGTTTGCCACCAAGCTTGGAATGTAGTGCAAAAAACTTTCGGGTAGGAGATGCACCATCATTGACTGCTGCAAGCACCCATAGCTTTACTATAGTTTCTAGCACTGCAATAACTTTCCAAAGTAATGGCATTAATTGAAAAGATGTCACATTGCCAGTAAAGTAGTATGCTACAACATGCTTCAGGTTTGTACACAATCCCCTAACCAAAAAGCCAATGCATGAGATGCAACTTGAACATCCTCATCAACATTTGCAAATGTGGTCAATGGGTCACCAAGATCGATGAAACCAATCAATTCTCCTGATGTTTTATCAAATACCAGATTTTCCTGTATTTTCATCTCATCCATGAGGACTGCCACATACTTCTGAATACCAGAAAACTCTGATGTTTTCTCTTTCAGTTCCTCAATGTTCTCCTTCTTGATGCCAGCTCCCGCTTTAAAATAGTTTTTATAATCACGGAGGACACGCTCACTCTGAAGTATAAGGGCTCCGCTCTGTCTTAGCTCTCTGTATGCAGATGGAGATTTGCAATGAATGGATAATGCAAATCTAGTCATCTGGGGATGATACCTCCGTCCCATTTTTGTTGATCTCATTAGCTGCATTTGCTGTTCCCAAAGGAACTTCATATGCGGTGTTGCGTCCAAGTTCTGTCCACTTATAATGGCTAACAGATCCTTTTCGAGAGACTCGCTCACATTCACACCGTGCTTCTCTATCTGGCTTTGGAGAACCTTAACCTTCGCTTCGAGATCTTTACAATGTAGACGCTGGGCTATTACAGTCGCGCGAAGCTTCTCAGCACCACAAGCTGCCAATGGAGCTTTATCTCTTGCAGGGGCTTTATCCTTACGCTCTTTGCTACCTTGCTCTTTGGCAATCTTCTTTTGCAACTTATGGCACGTTGCACAAATCACCTGATCGTCAACGGTATCTTTAATGAACAGGATCATGCATTGTGCAGAACGTAGTACCACTAGAACATTATAGTTCTTTTCCATATTGATGTGCTTTGAAATAGTGTGACGATAAACATCGGTATTGCTAAATGACTCATCAACAGGATCCTTGGCAATGGAGCTGACATATTCATCTTGGCGTAGACCTTCACATATTTTAAACTCTCCACTAGAAAGGCTCAGTAAAAGTTCAGATAGTTCAGCAGAGTTTATCCGTTGCCCACAAGTCATATAAATAGTGTGTTGGATGGGAAGCAGCCAATTGAAAACATGCAGTGAAAAATGTAGAGTCGAATCAACATGTATCACATACTTTGGAATTGAATAGTCCGCGTCACGAAGTTCGATTCTGATTTCAATGTCGTTGCAAGCAGCTAAGTCCCATGGCTCGAGAACGATTTTCTTTACTTTAGCCGCAAATTTTGAAAAGTCCTCCTGTTTCACCACGGGTGGCGAAGCTCTTTCTTGTCTCACAAGAGGTCTACGCTCAGTGCTCTTTGTTTCGTGGCTTTTCAGTGGAAGATTTTCTGTTGGAACAGTTCCAGTATCTAACGCTTTTCTCTTGCCATCTATAAAAAGGAGAACAGTATCACTTTACTAGTTTATTTGAATATACTGTAGCATGCAAATGTTTTACTACAACATGAATATAAAATCATAAACGAAGCATGTAATTACCATGTTATGTGGAAAACTGTATGTCAATACCACAGTCAATACTTATGGTCAACAATGAATTCTGCTTTAAAATGACGTTCACGTAAGTAAATCTGGTTTTTATCAATTCTCTGCTTTAAGTCGGGTGTCATTTCTTTTGTTCGGAGAATCACACGTAGCCATTCTGTGCGAGCATTGTTCTTCAAACCAACAGTTCTATCCTGCTAAACCAACAGTCCTCTCTATCGCCTCACGCAGGAGTAGGTATTTAAAAAAGCGAAAGGTCGCTTTTTTGACTAGTTTAACAGCCAAAAAGTGTGCAGTTGGCACCCGGCATTATGTAGCCATAAAAAGAACATTAACATTTGTAGTGGAAGAAGATATGCGCTAAGATTTTCGATGTAGTGACGTGTCTAAGATCACATTACAACGCATAATATTATGTTTCACACTTCATGGCTATGCATTAAACACTGTCATGTGACGCCAATTACAGAGAACAATAACATAATTGGGGGTGTGTCCCGCTAGCCAAACCATCTTATTTTATTAACTTTGGTCAGATATATATATTATGATAATTTATACAGGGTGTCCCAAAAAAATCCAAAACTATTGAAATCAGCTATTGTTAGAATTTGAATGCCCTATTACTAAAACCACTAGTGCATAAAAATTGACAACTCTCATAATTATTAGTATAAATTTCCATGTGACTATTGATTTTCCTGCATTCTGATTCGTCATTTAAATTCATTGTCTCTGAAGTGATAGTCACTGGCCAGTGACTATAGCTTTTTTTCAATCTGCTTTAAAAAATGGCTGAAATGGCTCACCTTCGACGACTAATTGTTAAATAGCAATACTCGGTGTTTTAGAATTTAAGAAGCATTTTTAATCCCCCTGAGCAAAAAACCTACTTTACAAAGATATTTTAATTTTTTAAATAGCAAATTTTGATGTTGCTCTGATAGTAACTGGGCTCTCGTTGCACTGATCAGCCCTTATTGTATCAGTTGAAAAGCCCCCAACAACTTAACGCTCAAGTGAGCGTCTTGTTTTAAAATGGACACTCAAGTACAATCTTTTCAGGGTCTTCATAGGAACATTTTGCATGTATATAATACATTACCACCATGTGTTGTATGAAAACCTGTTAACGAATAATTGGAATTTTACACTAATTACCTGAGCTACCAGTGCCAATACGGACTTTTGCAAAAACTGGTCTATTGGAGATTTAATAACTCCTCTTTATTTTCATTATTTACTAAAAAATATTATTTAAAAAAAATTAAATTACTAATGTAGAACGTTAACAAACCACAAAAAATTCGGACATGGCACATTGTAAATTCTTTGTATTATTCTTCTTTGATCACTTAAAGTCATTTTCACAGGCTTCACTCTTGATATTGCTGATTCTATTTGCCATCTTTGAATATGCAATCCTCTCCGAAGTGTATCGCCCCTCGTACAAGATTTTGTTTTGGTTGAAGAGTAATATGAATTATTTCTCTGGCTATACCATCCAATTCATCGTCAGAAATGTTTGAAAATCCTGATCTGTCTGAATCACCCGATTTCTGGCATCTTCAGCAAAGTGTTCTTGTACAAACACCAAGAATACGAGCTGTATCTGTCCACGAGAATCCTAGTCTGCGAAGCTCATCAACATTTTCACCATTGAAAATGATTCATGGCCTTCCTTGGTTTCCCTAATGTTCAACAGGGGCTACATTTGTTTTGCTGGAAATTTTCTAGTAAAATGACTCTGTTTTGTAGTCGTACTTTTACACTGATAGAAATGTCAAGAGGTCTCAACAGATTGTTTTTCAATTACAAATTGGATTGAGGAACACCTTCCAACAATCGAGATGCTAAATTTCGAACTGTGTATTCGTAGTCCATAATGCGTCTTGCTAACTAGTCTGCAAGGTCGTCTTCTATTTCAGTAAGATTAATACCATCAACCAATACATCAAAATGAATTAAAGAACTCTTCGATGTATCCACGTATCCGCCAATAAAGATTCGATAGTTTGTTTCTGTCTGAAGTTATGTTAAGGAAATTGACTAGTTTCTGTCAACCCCCAACCTCAGGAAAAAAGCCCGTTTTTCCCCTTTGCGGGCCTTCAATGATAGCTGCAGTTTAGCAACTGCGGCAGCGAGCAACTTGGCTACCATCACATTACGACCAACCTTGATCATCAACCTACAAAGCGAAACTGGTTTCAAAACAAACTTACAGTACTGCTAATAAGGTTTTATGTAAACAAACAAATTTAAAAGCAAACAATAATTTAAAGACTGAGGTTTGACCCGCATGCGTGCATGCATGTGTTGCAAAATTAGACAAACACTGATTATGACAAAACAAACGTTGCTGCGCAAGCTAGTTTTGTACTTTCAAATCTTATGCAGCTCAGGGTTTTTCTCAAGAAGGAAAAATTTGGAACGCTTCACGAATTTCCGTGTCATCCTCGCGCACCTCTTGAAGACGTGCAGTGTTCTATCTCTGGGGATGGTTCTGAAATGGAATTGAAACACTGCGGGTCATCAAAGACAAGGGTTAAGTCATCATGAAAATATTTCGTGCACTTAAATTGGATAATACTCTCTACCAATCCCAGTTGACTCGATAGCTCAATTGGTAGAGCGGCGGTCTAGAAACTCGAAGATGCGAGTTCAAATCCCGCTCGAGACAACAAATTTTTCGTTGTTCTCTGGAGTGTCAGATTAATATGAACCTAGTTAATTGGAATGTGTTTAAAGTTTCAAGATGGCGTCCAAACCTGGAGAGGTATATAAATTTTCTCTGTTTTTATTTCGATATTGCTGAGGCAAAACAGAGGGCTTGCAATGCAAATGGAACATGCAGAGCACAGAATGGCTCGAGACCATGACAAAGCAGTTTGGCAAATACCAAGTGGTTATTGCAGAATGACTTGGGCATGCAAACATGTTAATGGCAGACCTTGGAAAGATGCAAGAAACCTCAAAACGTCTTGGTGATATGCAATAGGAAAGCAAGGAGGCCCTTTTCATGTATTGTTTGAATGTTACCTTTTGATACCCTTTGTTTTGAAGTTTTTGTTTGGTTCTTTAAGTAGCCCTGCATGAATTTATGTGAGTATATTTACCTGTGGTTATATACAGGGTTAAATTATACATTTTGTGCATGGCTGCTCAAGGAACATACCAAGTTTGCAACAGACTGGTAGTAGGTTAACCTAAACAACTTCTTTCTTGTTTTTAAGCTATGCTATATGTTTCCCAACGATGGTAGCCGACATTAAAACACGGCAACAGAGAACGTTGCTTAAAACAAGGCGACCAGCTCTGCTGCTTCATCTGCAGTTTCAATGTCTGGGGAAAGCGACGCTTACAATCCTGTCGGGTTTGGTCCCCGTAAACTCATGTCACATTTCGACTGGTACCACTCTACCTAGGATGAGCACAAGAGGTATGTAAGATCTATCCTTGAATGTAATGTTACTCATCCTGGAGGGCAGTTGCACAAGTTGAAATGTTACATTGAGAGGACAATGAGATGAGAGCAGCAAGAAGATGAGTTGCTGGTGAAGGCTGCTAATGATGCTGAGCAATCGCAGAGAAATCCATGTCCACTGCCAACAATTGTCCCTGACCTATCTGGTCCATTACAAGCATCAACATCATTGGGGAAGGTAAAATGACATATTATTAAAATGTGAATAGTCAATGCAAATATGCCTCAGCTTGGTAAAGTGTAATGCCGAGCATTACTGCTTATTCTATAAGCAGCAGGTCTGGGTTCGATTCCCAGTCAGTGCTATTTATGATGCCACGCTTTATTTGTAACTCCATTAGTTAAGTGATTTGTTGTGACCAAGTAGTCATATCCGTTTTTTGTGGGTAGCCGTGCATGTGTAGCTACCACTATGTGAGAACCGTAAAATTTACAATCGTCTGTGGGTTTCGTGTCCGCAGTACTGATCCAGTACTAGATTGGATAGTTAAAATTGAAGCAAATTATATATGCGAAAATCACTTTCGGCCACCAGGGAGCGATAGAATGCATGGCGAACGTGAACGAAGGTGAATTTTGCCGAATTTGAGATACTTTACGAAATTATACCAAGCTGATCGCTCCACTGGTGTCTAAAAGATGTTACGTTATTATTATCCGGATTGTCTTAAAACATTATCATTTGTGTTTGTTCAAAGTTGTTCATGAAATACAATGCATGGCGAACAACGGGAAGCAAGGTAAATTTTGCCAAATTTGGGGTACTTTACGAAGTTATACCGAGCTGATGGCCTCACTTTTGTCCAAAAGATCACAACAAAACTAAACTGAGATATCACTGATTTCGAGGTAAGTGTTGACATTATACTTTGATATGATATTTCACAAATAGTATGACCCCGCTGGCCATATTTTAGTGAGCTTGCTTAAAGAACTGTTAATTCTATATAATCCTTGTGTATTTCTAAATTTAAAGTTAAATCCTGACGATCATTCTGGAAATGATCCTGTCAGTATTTATACGGTGACCACGAGAACACTTCATGGAGAATGACATTCATCAAAAAACATGAATGGCAGGCAATAATATCAAATTTATGGACATCTTCAAATTTTTGGCATTTATGCTAATCCACAAGCGTAAAATTAAATTGGTTCACAGAAAGTTAAAACAGTGTGCAGCCTCAGCAACGAAGTATTTTGGAGAACAACAAACAACAACGAAATTTCACTTCCATTGGAGAGGATCAGAAAAGCTGATCAAAGCGTATCTTTGTTGTACCCATCCTACGCATTGAGAACTTTGAGAAAGTCATGGACTATTTATATACTCATCAATTGAAAAAACAAGAGTGAAGAAAAACATCTATACATTTGGCAATTATGTTTTTGTCAATATATCTGATAACGTGAAAGTGCCACGAAATGACGAATATCTTGACTTTTCTTAACTTCGCTGAACTTAGATCTTTGGACTATCCCTTCAAATTCAAACTTCACGAAAATTGTCTATCGAGACTTCGACCTGCGACCTTGATCTGTACCGCCCTGGCACAAGAACACTTCTTTTGTCAAGGGTTGTTCTTATTATCTATCTTTTGTTCTGTGAATTCTTGTCTTTCGTATACATACAGGTGAAGGTTTTGTACACTGTATGCGAAATTGTATTTGACACATTAACTACCTCACAACTTCTTGGATATGTTTATGCTTATTGAAAAAAAATGTATGTAATACTACTTACAGTGTAATGTTGTGTATGTGATTAAATGTTTATTTCCCATAAACTGTGCCAATTTACTTAATTGCAATAACTTTAGCTTTTGAAATAGCCATTATTAAACACTGAAGGCTACCCACATGTACGCAGCGCATACCTATTTTTTAAATATATTTTCAGAAGATACATTTGCCAAGACATGGCAAGAGATGCTGCCCATACTTCAGCAGGAATGGATGACCAAGTGATTGTCACAAGTAATCCGAAGACTGGTATGTCTAATTTAGTCAACAGCATTTTTGGTAATTATGAGACTATTATACTATTATTTTTTACCAGGATTCAAATTTCTGTTATTCACGTCGAGCAGAACTTATGTCAAACTAGTCAATGGGGTGGTGCCCACCTCAGGCGAGGCAACAGCATTCAACCCCTGCTACTTTACCCGATCCATATTTTCTTCTGCCATTTTTCCTTTAAGCACCTCAAAAAATTTGGGCTGTAAAAAACTGGTTTGCAATGAAGAGTGCCAGGCAAAGCAAAAAGAACAACCTGGGGCAAAGGTTTCCATAGCTTGAAATATGTATAATGATACCTACTGCCCACATTGATGTATTTTAATTAAACATCAATCATCTTATAATTTCTCAATAGATGGTCAACCTCACTCAGGCTGGTCTGTATAAGACAATAAGGAATGTACTGGCTATTGACAGCTGGTACTATCTTGGCACAGAGAACCTCGAATGTGAGTTCTGTAAGATCTCGTGGTCAAATATGGTGCTGAAGCAGCTTAGCTTGGGGCACAAAAGTTACTTTCCAGCTGTCTTGACATACAGGTGATAATTTAAGCAGGACATGCATGCAATTTTTTTCGAGCAGTACAAGTAAGAACATTGCTGCAACTTGCAACAAAAACTGAACTGAAACTTTTTCTTGCATGTTGCAGCAATTTTTGTCGCTTGTATTAACTTAAAAGCACCTCTTCTGGAATGTAGCCCATGTATATATAAAAAAACTTTAGTTTCCTTATTATTAATAGCAGCTTCTTTAAGGAAATTGACTCTTTTCTGTCAACCCCCAACCAAGGGAAAAAAGCCCGTTCTTCCCCTTTGAGGGCCTTCAACGATAGCTTCAACGATAGCTGCAGTTTAGCAACTGTAGCAGTGAGCAACCTGGCTTCCATTGCATTACGACCAACCTTGATCATCGACCTACAAAGAGAAACTGGTGTCAAAAGAAACTTAAAGTACTGCTAACAAGGCTTTATGTAAACAAACAAATTTAAAAGCAAACAACAATTTAAAGACTAAGGTTTGACATTTGTGCATGTAGATGTTGCAAAATTTGGCAAACACTGATGATGATGAAACAAACGTTGCTGCGCAAGCTAGTTTCGCACTTTCCAAAGACGGGGTTTTCTCAAGGAGGAAAAATTTAGAATTCTTCATGAATTTGCATGTCATCCTTGGGCTATATGTAGGCCAAAGTTCTCGGTTGACTTTTGGAAGATTCTTCTAAATGTTAGCCAATTGCAGGGCAGTATTTGCCCCAAATCTTCCAAAACCTTCCAATATTTCTCCACTCTGATTGGCTGAAGGAATACTTTATGATTTTCACACCTGTGGAAGATGGTGTCATCAAAGAAGTCAAAGGTTTGTGATATATTTCGTTAATATTTATACATTTTTTTCGAACTTTCTCGAAGGACACTTACTTTGTATCGGTTGCTTGTTAGTAATTGTTGAAATTTTATGAGAAAATGTGTGCGCAATTTTACAAGTGTGGTCTTTGTATATTAAGTATTAGACTATAAATAAGGCACTCAAAATTTAAATTTTCTTCGTGAAATTTTGCTTCGAACTGATCCATTTTTGATTTATTACTTACAGTCTAAGACCTTCCTTCACTAAGCTTTTGAACAGGGAATACAAACTGAACTACAGTGACGAGGCGAGAAAATACGAAGATTCAAAGTGGATGGATAGTTCATCATATCGCTGTAAAAATAAAGACAAAGTGAAGCGCAGTGCAGAGGCCGAAGTTTGAAGGAAAGGGGGAGATGTGAACGAGTTAAATGTTCTTGGCCAGTATGAAGTTCAGTTCAGGCTTTTTAAGGGGAAAAGCTTCCAATGGCTTGTCGAAAATGGGCTTGGATATGCGGCATGGCTAGTGGACGACATGAGGGCAGAGACGACCAACACTGCTCTGTTGTCAAATAACAAGCATTCATTTAAAAAATACAAGAACAGTTTTCCCAAGGGCAAAAAAGTGGTTAAATTGAAGGCAAAACAAAGAATGAAAAAAACTAGTGCATCTGTATCAAGTCATAGTAAGATTATAATGAAAATTTGTTTATGCATTTGGTGTATTCAAGTGTGTATAGTGTAAGGGCCAGTTTATATCAACCTAGTAATTTAATACTTCATATTAGAGGGGAAAATCCGATCTGAAACCAATCCGAATCCAATCCGATCCGAAGCAACATCATTTCGGATCAGATCAGATTAAGTAGTTTTGTAGCCGGATCAAATCTGATTAGAACCCGATTTCCAGCTTTTGGAATTAGAAAAAGAGAGTTTGAGCTTGAAGGTAGATGCACCTGGTCTTGTCTTTTGATCCTCTTATAATCATTCGAACATATACCGATATAGCAGAGCAAGGAGACATACGTCTGCTGTCTAGACTATAAATTAGTATTTATCAGTGTCTACTGTCTAGACAATAGACGTGCAGTCTATACTCTAGACAGTAGAAACACTCTGGGGAGAAGAGACTTGGGACTACAGTATTTGCAAATTAACCGTCTCTCAAACTCTTAGCGGTCTTTATATTAAAGCGTAAATGGCCAAAGGCAGAGCTGTAAAACTTTCACAGCATAATGTAGAAAAACTTTTATGAGAAAACTCCGATCGGGCGTCCATTGTATCTGCTGGTGAAAGGAGACGATCTTAATGTTGGAAAAAATTTAGGCTTCCGAAAGTTGATGAAGTTGTTTATGATGAGTTTGCTGTGTGCTTTGAATGTAAGGGGTTTATAAGTACTCATCTGTCAAAGGAAATGCTCAACTGAACAAACACGCTTGCAACAGACTTAGCTCAAAACAGATCAGAGGTCAAACTACGTTGCAGTTTCTCTTGTCAGATTAAGCCAAGCTGCAAATAAAACTTACTAGATCAGAGGAAGAAGCATTACAAATGGATGCCATTGATGCTGCGGCCTTAGACTTTAGTCCGTTATCTAGCTATGGAAAAGACAGAATTAAACAGTTGCTAAAAACAGCAGTGCGGCTTGGTGCAAAGTATGGTAAACATCTTGATCTAAGCCAGCATATTGTTCATCGAACCAGCCTTACTCGAGGTTATTTACCAAAACGCCACAAAGAGATTCGAAAGAAAATTTTAGAGGTTTTAAATGGTGACCCATTTTGCACTACAACTGATCTTTGGAAAGAAAAGTATACTGGAAAAAGCTATATGCCAGTTACACTACATCACATTTCTCCTGACTGGTGTCTGCACAATTTCATTTGGTCAACAGTTGAATACAATCTCGATGATCATACGGCTGCAAATATTGGCAAGTCTTACAGGGAGAATGTCCCTGATGCCCCAATCAATCAATCAAGCAATTTTTATTCAGGAAGCCTACGTCACAATGTGTGTTTTTCAGTAGGGTTCTGACAGCCGTTTGCTTTGTGCCATAAAACTTGAGTAAAGAGGTGTTGGGCAAAGCTATTGATACCAGCTTTGCTGTTCCAAACAAATATACTGGTAAAATCATTTTTACCTCAACATTTAATTATTGGCATCAATGGACCCAAACTCTTGTATATTGTAGGGCAGGAATATCACCACTTTTTCATCCTAATTAATTTCAAATCATATTTTTCATTTTTCAACATTTAAGATGAAAAAATTGGCATTGAGTATTTGTATGCGCAGACTGGTCAGGTCTTAACAAAGCAAGACGACGACACAGAAGTAAAGAACAGTGAAGAAGATATTGACAATGAAGGATTTCATGTATGCAGTGCATAATAGCAAATATATGTCTTTATTTACTTGTTGCTCATCCATCATTACACTTATTATTTATAATGTAGGAGGAGCAAGATGTCGAGGATTATATGATTTCCACAGTTGAATCAGAATTGCCAACTGAACAAGATGACACCGTTGGACCAGAAACGGTAACTGAACAAGATGAGCCAACTGTTGATGAACGAATGGAAACTTTATCAGTGGACAAGGTAAATAATACCAATAAATTTACATGCACACCTGACAAATATATAGAAGACTTACATTTGTTACTTAAGAATTTTTATCTCATCTTATCTATAGGATTCTGTTGGGGCACACGAAGTAGAGGGGATGGACACGTGACTGCTTTAGCAGAGTTTCTTCTCCAGCTTGTGACTTTTTCATCTTTAACAAATGCACAAACTTGTCACCTTACGACAAGAAAGCTGTCACATTTTCACCCTGTCATTAAACGAAGTTAACTCAAATGAATAAATAGCATAAAACGACAAAATCTCATTATAATAGCTTACTTCTTCTTGTTGGTTTCTGTTGTTTGTTTGCTTTCAAGGTGTTTTCTTGGTCAAAACAGCGGACTGGCACAACGTCCTGACTCAAACCGCTACATGGAAGCGTTATTTGTCATGCTCTGCCAGAAATACACCTCGACAGTAAAGCAAAATGGAAAGACGATCCTGCAGTGGACTCAGGTTTGCCAAGCATATAAAAAAATATGTGAAGTCATCCTTAGTAACCACTCGGTGATGTCAAAACCAGGGTTCAAATTAATGGTGTGCAATGTGCAATTTGCACATTGCTTAGACCTAAATAGTAAAAATTGCACATCCTTTTTCCAAACGATGTGCAAATTTTTATTTTGCATCTGTAACAATCACGGTCTGGGTATAATTTTTTTATGTGCAAAAAGAAGATCTAGGCATGCTTTTCTATGTGCAAAAAGGTAGAATGTCTTCAGAAATTTCACAAAATTTACAATGAAAAGGCTGCCATTTTGTCAGTGTTTCCACTTTACTAAACAAAATTTTCCTCGACATTCTGATAAAGAAAATTTGCACATCAATTTTTCCTCACTAACATCCAGTTGGTGGAGATTAACAAAGCCACACTGACAAGATGGTATGTGAACCCAAACGGATAGAAAAAATTGCGGTGTGATTTTATTAAGTTATTAATTGGTTGCTGTGTTTCTTTTTGAAAAGGTACAACGATCGTTCCAAGCAACAAGAGAAAGACATGTTGGAGCAAGGTCTGCCTCCTGTTGAGACTGCAGTTGCCTCTGAACCATTGCCTTCTTCCCTGCCATTACTCCTGTTCTCACTACCAGTCCAACTTATCTCAGTGCCTCCAGATTAACCTTACCTCCCAACATTGCAGGTCAAGTGAGAGTTAGGACACAACAACCAATCTTACCACAGCCGTCATCAAGCTTTCATGCAGCTGTTTCTGGAAAATCCCTTCCTTACAGCACAAAATCATATCACAAAAGGAAGAGACAGGAAGAATTAGCAGGAGAAACACGAAGAAGGTATTGGGAAAGAACAGCCCCGTCAAACTGTTCTAAATGTGGCCAACCCAGAACAGGGGACCATAAACAATACTTAGGGAATTGGTATTGTCCGACGAAGGACAGATCGTATGAACAATGGAAAGCAAAGTTCGGGGACAAGTACAAAAGAAAGCAAAAAGATGTATAGGTATCTAGGATTGTATATATTAGTAAGATTTAACTATAGCATATGAAACAGCAATTCACATCATTTTATCACACAATTTGTGTTAGTTTATTTTGTATTTCCGGCACGTTTGGGGGAATTACCTATGTCCGAGCGAAGCCATTTTTCTCGCTCTCGTGGGGGTTCCTCAACAAAGAACTTTGCGCACCATTTTTTGCGCTAAAAGGAAGCTGAACTTCTCTGTTAACTTTTGTAAGTTTTTTCCAAAAGTTGACCAATCAGAGTGCGGCATTCTTCCAAAAGCTTCCAAAATTGCAGCGCGCTCAGTGGTCAAGAGGCGCGTCTCAATTGTTTGCACAAGCGTGGCAACATGGTGTCTTCAAAAGGGTATAAGATTAGTGCAATATTTCACTGGTTTTTTATGCTTTTCAGTTGAATAATCGGATTGATATTTGCTATATGAACTCATTTAACATTTATCTAAATGTTGTGTTAAAAATTTTGTAATATTCGTTCTTGTAGCAATGGTTTTTTTTTGTCTGTGTGAAAGTTTATCGACAAACGTGTCAATGGTTTTACCATGCGGCTTTTAATATTGATGATTTTTAATTTAAATTTGCTACATTTTTGGTGGTTTTCCCTCACATATTTTGCTTGTTTACATAATATAGGATCTTCGACCTTCTTTCATGAGAATAAGTAGCGACAAATTAAAGTTAAATTATTGTGCAGAAGCGAAAGGGTTTAAAGATAGCAAGTCAACAAAGGAAATTGGTTCTAGCTCATCATACAATGTAAAGATGAAGTTGAAATTAAGTGAGCTGCAGTGGAGTCTGTTCGAGCGAAAGGGGAAAATACGAATGATAAAATGAATGTGCTTGGACAGTACCAAGTCCAGTTTGGTATTTTCAAAGGGAAAACGTTCAAATGGCTGGTTGAAAACGTTCTTGGCTATTTTGCTTGGTTAGTTGACAGCATTTGAAATGAGACAGCTACAACTGCGCCTCTGTCAAGGAACAAACATCTGTTCAAGCGGTACCTAACCAGCTTCCAACAAGGGCTTAGTGTTGTGTCATTAAAGGCCAAGGAACGTATGAAAAAGTCAACATCTTCCTTACAGGGGTGGATCCAGCAGTGTTTTTTAGGGGGGTGCCAGGTGAGTCGAGTGGCGAAGGCGCGAGGACCCTAGGGGGAGGGTTTGGAGCATTCCCATTGAAAATTTTGAAAATTAGAACTCCAGAAATACCATTTTCTGCAATTTGAACATTGAATTATGAGCTTCAGCTTGACTTAAAAAAAAAAGGAAAAACCTTTGAAATTACACCATATTTCTGAGCGAAATATCCTGTGTAATTTTCATGTAAGCCTGGCCACAAAATGACTGGACAAATACAGCATGCTTACATGAAGTACATACAATATTGAAAAGTTAAAATGGCGACGAATGTGGATTTTACTTGCGCCTAAATACAGGAATGGCACATGTCTTATGGTGCACATTACATGAAATATTTACTTTGTGTATGTGCAACCACTGGTCATTGCTTGCTGTTCATTTTATTTCATGCGAAAATTAAAATAGACGCATGATTGCACCATTGAGTTATACTACATCTGGAGAGAGCATGCCAATCTCTCTTCAGTCAAGCAGTTGAAGCCAAAAACATGGCGGGTTTCTGACGAATTATCACGCCATTTGACGCCATCTCACGCCATTTGACACCATCTCTATGCCAACGGCTAAAGGTGGTAACCGCTAACCAGGCTCAATTTTGAGCCTGTGGCAGTTTTCACACCCCCTGGATGATATGTTGATTTTTTTCGCAGTAAATCTTTTTTGTCAATGAGAATGATTTTGATGAATTTTTTGGGACTTTTACGATTTATTGAAAGATGTACCATAGGCGGCCCAATTCAGTGTGTAGTTTCATATAGAGATCAGTGCGCACATAAACACATTTCGTAGTTTCTTAAATATAATTCCCTAAGGTTGGCAACTAAATCAATTATGAACATACACCCCGCCATGAAATAAAGCATAAATACATAAAGAAAACGTTATGAATTACAAAGTAAACAAGACCAGTGTGTGGCTGGATAAATTTACTACCCTTGTGGTGAGTTTCTGTTTCGAAAACCGCTTATAAACGTTGTACACGTGTCAAAGTTTTTAATGTTTTGTTAAATTTTACGTCTGTAACTATGCGGGATGCTCTCATCCTGCTACTGGAAAACGTTTTAAATGACGAATACGTGCAGCGATTGGCTTGTCAAAGTTTTAACTTTAAAAATTCATAGTTGAGCCAATCGCTGCATGTATTCGTCATTTAGAACGTTTTCCAGTAGCAGGATGAGAGCATCCCGCATAGTTACAGACGTAAAATTTAACAAAACATGAAAAACTTTGACACGTATACAACATTTTTAAGCGGTTTTCGAAACAGAAACTCACCACAAGGGTAGTAAATTTATCCAGCCACACACTGGTCTTGTTTATTTTGTAATTCATTACGTTTTCTTTACGTATTTATGCTTTATTTCATGGGGGGTGTTTGTTCATAATTGATTTAGTTGCCAACCTTAGGCAATTATATTTAAGAAACTATGAATGTGTGTATGTGCGCACTGATCTCTATATGAAACTGCACACTGAATTGGGCCGCCTATGGATGTACAAGTTATTCATTGTATACTTGGCCTTGGACAGGAGTGGAAAATTAATAAAGTCTTGAAAATATCGACAATTGAAAGATTTTTGAGGTGATGGGGATTGGGGAGCACCAGCCTGCATTATTTGAAGTTTTGTATTCAACAGATATTTGAAAATTAGAGTTTCTTTCGTTGAAGTTTATTTTTTCAATTTTCATGTTCAATGTTTTCTACATAAAATTTGTAAGCTTGAGGCCTGAATATACTCTACAGTCTTACAATGAATGTACAGATTTATGTTATGTATAACTTGGATCAGTTGGATGTAGAAAGTTGAAATTGCCTTCTGGTATATTTTATATCTTTGAATTATAAAAACAGGGTCCTGAAAGGCTACTAATCCCGTTGTCCAAGTGCACAAAGCTTTCTGTTGTTTTGTGGGAAGTCCCAGTGTATGGAATCCTATTTTCCCAGCAAAAAATATGCAATTCCCAGCTACCAGTTTACCTTTTTCAGGACCTTCTAAAAATCTTATATTTCTGCCAAATTAGCTCTCTTATTCAGGTACATTGACACACAGCTTGTAAAATTAACCACCCTGTATGCAATCAGATAGTAGAATACATAGAAGTTTATTTAGACATAGAAGTGTATATCTTTCCTACACTGGCACAAATTGACACATATGTCTGCCAAAAACACATCTCACCTTGATTTGTGGGTCCTATGCCTTTTTAAAGACCATGTAAAGTCCGTTCTGCGCATAATTTTTGCGCATCCTCGCATTGTTTACGTTACATGATATGAATATTACATGACGTATTGGTGTTGTCTATATTGTTTCTCTTTTCTTCGGCTGAGTTCAGTCCATAATCATCATGAATATGAATGAGTTTTAGCTTTGATGATGTCGATCGATTTGAATTAGAAGAGGCTGCGCAAATTCCGAATATGGATGACATAACCATGTGTTCTTGTAGAGGCATGTGTCTCAAGGAGAGTGGGTGAAATGCGTGTCCTTGTAAGACAATTGGCCAGTATTGCACATCTGCTTGTCACGCCGAAAGCGTGATCATGTGTATGAATTCCCAACAATATTTGGCCACTCGAGTGAGCAATCAAGCGGTTCAGAATTCACTGGACAATTATCGGTAAGTTCGTTTTAAACCCGAATTGTTTTTGGTTTACGTTGCAAAACATGTTAATTAGCCGTATTTCTAATCTTTGTAGGAGTCTTCAGAACATGACGATGATTCAAACAATGAACCACTGTTTGAGCTAAGCTCGTCGAGGGCAGGTGCGAGAGGAAAAGGCCGGTGTAGAAGAGCTCGTGGAAGAGGATCTAGAGGAAGAAGGCAAGAAGCAGAACGCAGCAGAAGTAGAGAAAGAGCTCCAAGTCGAAGAGGAAGGTCGAGGAGTAGAGGCAGGGGTAGAGGTCGTGGTCGTGGTAATCTTGTCCGAGAAGCTGGACAGGAGCAGAGATTGGCCAATCATGAACAGCAGTTACAGGCATGTGTACAAAAATTAATTACACTGTTTCAAATAGCACAAATTTTATTATATTAGGAGCATGCTACTTTGGGATTCTAACCATTGTTATGCCAACTGAACAGTTGAACTCTTACTGTTCCAGAGTGTAGTTCCTTCAAAACAAATGCGTTCTTATGATCAATATATATTATATTTTTTAAATGTAATGAACTCATAGGAAAAGCATGTCATTTCTTGGTCTCTGGGAGTCAATCCTCACTGGGCAGGCCAGAATGCCAAAGATCACAGGTTCAGCTCCCATCCTATTCACCTGAGTATTGAATATGGCATCATAAATGCAAAAGAAATAAAATAATGTACTTTTTTAGAATTTGGTTGACAATCTTGATGTTGATCTTTTGAGGACGCTAGCTGCTGAGTTGCTACGAAGACAACCAGCAGTTTTTGCTGATTTAGTAAATGGGGAGCTGCCGGCTATACAGAATGACTAGCAACTTGGTGAGCCCCCACAACCTGACCCTGACCAGCAACCTGCTGAAGCACCAGAACCTGTGGCAGAGCTCCCACCACCTGACCCTGAAGCACCACAACGTGTTGCAGAGGCTCCACCTGACCCTGAAGCACCTGTGGATGGACCACCTGATTGGTGTAATTGTGGGCACTGCCGAGCTATGCCAACACAGGCAGAGAACAAGTGTTGTTGTCGGAGAAGATCGCAGTGTACTTCAACATTGGACCTTTTTCAACTGGTTGTCCTAAATGGTAATGTGTTGGATATTGCCATGAGATATCGTGAGGATGTTTTTGCGTTAGATCATCCTCGAAATAATGAAAACTTTAGGCATATGGCATACAGACAGTATATTTTATGGCAGCATGGACGTTTGGGACAAGGTAATCGGCGAGTTGTTCCCAGCTGCTGTGTCCTAGCAATAAGGGCAAGATATCCCTCTCCAAATGGAATATACACTGGATACCGTCCATCAAGACTGTAGTTATCTATTTGTAATATTTTTATGTGTGTATATAAGGACTAAATAAATACAAGAATACTTTAACATGTCCACTTAGACAAAAACATATGACAGGAGTGAACAATGTTGTGCTGGCCATTGTTTGATATTAAATAAATAAAAAAATATACAGTACACAAGAAAAAATATTATCAACTTCTTGAAAAAGTGTTTAAACAATGTTGTGCTGGCCACATTCTTCAATGCTGTCAACAATAAATTGAATAATGTTGTTGAGCATGATTGAAATCAGATGTAACAATATTGTGACGACATTGAACAATGGCCAGCACAACATTGTTCACTCCTGTTATATTGCAGGCTCATGTTTTTGTTTAAGTGGACATGTTAATAAATATGTTATTTAATAAATAGCACAAGCAATTCTTAAAATCAAGACTGGTAATTTTCCAATGCTTCTTGTAGTGTTGGTCGTGGTGTTGCTGCAATATTTGGGGCTATGTTTCTTGGATCGTCTGCCGACCTGACCAATCGTTGTGTAACAGGTCCTGGGGTATCGACTCTCTTTTGAAAAATTAAAGCTAATAGCTCAGGAATGTATTCCTTGGGCTCCAAGACATTCACAGGTCGCCATACCTTTGTTCGTTTGCTGTAATGCAACCTCATGCTGTAAAAATAATGTGGAATGCTCATTCTTTGATACTAATTTTTCATAACCCAGATAATCGACACATGAAAAACTAACACTTAACAACAATACTGTACCTTTGCTCACCAACAGCATTAGTTGCTGGCTTTCGTACTCTGTGCTTGTTGTAGTCAATTGCAGCCAGCAGATTCCTCAATTTGTAGCCAACAAATCTGAACGAGAATGATCGATGATGCATTAAAAGAGCTTATTGCATTTGGTAGTTTAATTCAACATACTAAGCTTTCATGACTCAATTCAACCATACAGCTAACAGATGTCATCATAACTTACGAATAAGAGTGTCCCTTAGGACAGTACATCAACAAATGATTGTGAAACGACTCCAAAAAACCAGTATGTCTGAAATGGTAAAAAACAATTGTGTTCATTAGTCCTTGTAATTTTATAAAAAGAGATGCCTCAATGGGCCAAAACACCTGGTCATTCTTGTAAAACTCACCTAAAACGAGCATAATACGGAAAAGTGTTAAGGAATCGCTTATTCAGTACAATCTGTCGTAGGGTGGTCTGAGTGGAAGAGTTTTTGGTAAGCCGCATCCCTCTCCGCATAATATCGCTTTTTTCTGGCAGCTTTGTCTTCAGCAGTAGCAAAACGAGCGTCCTCGCTTTGCGGCAAAGAACCAGAACTCACTTGCATGCTTCCTTCGTCCGCCATTTTGAATACAATGCGCTAGTGTTGCATATATTAACATTCCTCAGGCCGGGTCCCGATCTTAGGAGTTTACAGATGTACAGAAAATATGCGCAGAACGGACTTTACATGGTCTTTAAGGAAGGGAGTCAAAGTCATCATTTTCCTAATGCAATTTTCTACTGATTTCAATGAATCCTACGTCCAACCACCATCCCCTGGGTGATGCCAATGTGTATCATCTCACATCCTTTCTTGTCAATGTTATGTTTTTGTTTCTAGTGGACACTGTAAATTTGACACCTGGTTTGTACAGACTCTTACCTGTTGTTTTTGTATCATAGGGGAATGTCAAAAATACATGCAAAATGTGTCTTGAAGATAGCATTAATGCAAGACTAATTTTGGACTTTTTTAATTTGCCTTTTTACATGAATGATTACTGGCTTAACATTAACAATGTAACTTTAAGAATAGAAGAGACAACTGTACAATATAGAATTTGACATTTTATTAAAACATTCATCATATAGATATGATATGATAAAATTTCTGTCTTTGTTTTACATATGTATGCTTTATGCCATGTTGAGGTGAGGTTCTTACGGTAGATAGGTCCTACAAAATAAGAAAACAGTAGCAAGTATGTTAGTATATTGTAGCACATTTTTGCCTTTACAACACAAGGATACACATACGTCTAGTAAAGAAAGCAAATGCCTTTATTATATAAGGGTGGAAATATCAAGGATTCTTAAATACTGATAAGTCAATGATATTTACAATTATAATTGCACAATTTTATTTTTACAGAGTGACCCTGTTCAATACTGGGCCCCTGTATTTGGTCTTGAAATGTCTAATTTTCTATGCACATGCAGTCAACTATTGTATCTTTAAAAGCCATCAATGGCTAATACAAAACTTAACAATGAAAACATGCTGTTTTCTGGACCCTGTCACTTCTAAATTTCTTCTGATTGTTAATGTAAAGTGTGAGTTACCTTGGTGCATTTGGAAAACAAAACTTCTTATGCCATGCCCTGGATATTTTCCCTTTTCTACAGTTGACATTTTTGTCAGGTAATGGGTTTGCACATACTGGCAGGTACAAACCTAAAACAAAGGGAGTGTGTACTTTAAATCTTCTCATAGTATCTACTTTCTACATAAGCAGTTTAGCCGAAAAGAGTTGCGTAAAGATGCTGCTGAGTCCTGGAAAGTCTGGCTAGCATATGCAACAGCATTCCGCAAAACTAAACAAAGCTAGCAACTATAAAAATACAATGCTCAAAAGAAAAAAACTATGTCAATAATCTTTAACCATTTGTATATAAGACCTATGGGTTTGTATGATCAAAAAACACTTCATTATCAAACAGGACAAACATCGAAGCATGTTGCCGTGTCTGTATTAATATCATACGTAAAATACAAAGTATATGTTGTGTGAAACATACCTGAAAGAAGAATTCCCCTACATTTATAGTAGATTCTTGCTCCGACAAGTAAGGCAAACACCTTTTTTCACTGTTAAGCAAATTTAGTATAAAAAGATATTCAAAGAAATCAAAATATTTTAAGATTATTTCCTTTTTCTCAGTATCTCGTAAACAATTTTTTGTTAAAAACCAGGGGGGCAAAGGACTTTGCCGGACGTATAGCATCGCATTTTGGGTCAGTGGTAGCTACCTGTAGCCGGAAACCAATTTTGCAAATCGCCGCCATTAAAATGGCTTCAAAGATGGCGGCGCGTGCTTTCTCCAGGTGTAATAAAGCTCAGTGGATTGCACCTGTTTGCCCACAAAGATGACCCTGGGGACGAGGTTGCCTGTTTTATTTCATTAATTACAACATCTTTCCACATTTTTACAACATGACTCATGTACATGACTCATGTACAATACTTGTACATGAACAGGACGATAATAATTTACAAAATAATTATGATAATGATTAAGAATACCGACATTTAACATTGGCAATACATGAATCCACCGCAGCAAAATCATTATATCAATGGTAGTGCTCGATTTTGCCCCGTGTTTACATGAGAAAAATCTGCCTTGGTGTAATAACATTAAGACTGGTTCGTTGCAGTAAACAACAGTAATAATTTGTTGCAAAATCAACAACGCAATATATTTATGCAAAAATATAATGCTGAGTAAAATGCTGTAATATTACCGCATGGTATAGATTGCATGGTAGGGGTGGTTGCAGTGTTACTCAATTTGTTGTTACTCCTGTGCGGTCTGTTAGAGAGAGATTGTAATTTGTACAAAATGCGAGTCAGATCAAATGGATATGTCGACTGAAAGCTCTGTTTTCTTAAAGCTCTGAAAAATCCTGTATTCATTTGTCCGTGCTTTATTTCGTAGAACCATTTGCAAGCTACAGTAAATGTAATGACACGAAATTCTGCCCAGCGTTATTTTGATTGCATTGCAAAGACTGCTTAAAACGACAATTTTCGTGTCATAGGCACTTTAACGCAAAAACGCGTTAGTTTAATTTGTAAAGTGCGTATTTTGTGAGTGTAGCTTTGTACTTTCATAATAACATAATTAATAATACGTGCATCTCGTTTACCTATTGTCATTTCTTAAAAAAATTCAGCAATCTAAAAACCTACAAAGGATAATAATCTATATGAGATTGAACTAAAGAAGGTGGATCAGGAGAGAAATCTTGTGCGCATCCACTACAAAGGTTACAGCAACAAATATGACGAGTAGAGACCTTACGACGAAGAACAAGCATATTTCCCATTTGTTAGACGTAAAATAATGCCATTGCCATCAGAGGAGTCATTGGATGAATGTGCGGAGTTATTTAGAAACTTACTTTACCAAGAAATAAAGCGAAAGTTGCATTCTTTCAAGCGAGAGGATCCGATTGTTCGGCTTGAGGTTGATGCGTCTCAAGATGTATTCACTAAAGTGCTTGGTGGCTTAGTAGAATGTGATATGGAGAGAGGGAGATCCGTTTACAACTTGCGTTCAAACAGACTTCTCAAACAGAGTTCTGGGCTTGCAATGAGATGAATGTATATTTAATATTAATGGATTTTGCTTATGTTATTGGACAAACTGTCAAATTTTGGCTTAGCAAAAAAGCCTTCGTTGTGGAATACAAAGTTGTGGGGAATGGCAAATATGTCAAATCAGAGATTGAAGGCTCTTGGCAACTTGTATTTACGTTGGTCAACCTCGAACCCAGGGCCTTTTGGTATAGAAGCCACGCGAGAGTAGGCCCTGGTAAAATCTGGTCATGTGACTCTACAAATTCCGGACATTGTGTAATATTTCAGCTTCTTAATCAGGGTGTTCGGCTTTGTTCAATTTAACAAACATGCCAACGGAAAGGAGCGAAGTGACAAAAATTGAAAGTACTATCTGTGAGTTTTCTTATAATAAACTATAAAATGGAATTTGGAGAGGGTAAAAAAGTTTCGAACTTCATTTGCGTAGGCAGCTGGGATGGAAATATAAAAGCTATACTCCTTCAAATTAAAGAAGGGAATTTGATAAAACGATTTGACACAGAGACAGATAATAATCAAAATGGAATCTTGATCTGCAAACATTTTGGAAGTGAAAATATGTAACAGTGAATATGTAAGGTGTGTATAAACATTGATCTTTGCGAATTGTGAGTGCATTGGTGGCTTGTAAACATTTTTTTAATGTAATCAATTTGCTGTTGAACGTCTTGTATTGTTTGCTGCTGCCGAGCACTTGCTTGGTAATTCATGGTTAAACTCGCCACCTTTACGCATTCACAATGTTTTTATATGGTCATCCTGACGTTTCTTTATCAATAAAAATGAAATTATTTTCACTTGTACAGGATTATATTAATTAAAAGCGTTTTTGTTAATATCAATATAAGTGTGTGGAATTTTTGTGCGATCTGTCTGAACGATGTCTTAATAGTCTTGTGTGGTGTACCTTTAATCATATGGTATCCCTTTAATGTCATTGGGCTACTTGTCTTCTGTCCTGTTTTGTTTGTGTCATATAAGTTAGTCATTATTTTATGTACTTTGTTTTTTTTATTTAGTTTAAAGTTCAAGGCCAGATTTTCCTAGATAAGCCTATGGCTTTTGGAAAAATTGCCTTTTTAAGAATTAAATATTGTTTAACCCAAACTTATTTTTGTTGTTCTGTATTAGAGACAATCACATTGAATTGTTCTGATTGATGGCCGTAAATGTACAAATTTAATATTGAACACCCCAGCTAGACATATATTTTAAAACATTAAAAAATGGCAATGGCTGTTTTGAAATTCTAACATCATTTGGCCTGTATCTTTTCAGGGCAAATCGAAAACCAAATAACTGAGAAACAAGGCAAATGTTAAAAAGTTAATAGTGTATACAAATGACTGATATATGATATTACATATTTATCATGTATAAGCTAGTACCAATTTAATGACTTGTTTTTGTTTAACTATAAGGATGTATTAAGCTGTCATATTTTCTCTTTTAATATATTTCTAAGATTACTTATAAAAGGTTTTTTAAAAAAATGCTTTGGCATGGCACTATATTACTCAGGTTGGAAAATATGGGCACAGATAAGTACGAAAGCCTGAGGCTCTACATATTACATGTGCTGTTGCCATAGCCCTTTTAAAAACACTTGTTACTTGTAGCCAGCCTTGATACAGTGATAAATATACGTGTTACATTGGATTGTTTTGGGGATCCCACTGCTTTTGTTGCTAATGAAAAATTCAAATCATTGTTTTCGCGTTGTTTTCAATAACGAACCAAGTCCAAAGGCATTAATTCAATTTCCCAGCCAACAATCTAGGTTTTCTCCTTCACAAACCTCTTATAAGTGTTTGCTTAGCCAAAAAAAGTTTCCAAAAAAAGTTTGCGAAAAAATTACTGAAAAAAAATGCGTAAGTACCAACCTAAAACGATCAGGCTTTGTGGTTGGCCTTTTGGTCTTTTTATCCTTTGGAAATCAATTTTAGTCTATAGTTTATCGTCATTCATTGTTACAAAAACCAACCAGTCACAAGGCATGTTAGTATAGGGTGGTGAGGACCAAAAGAAATGCTAAACTTGCTCTTAATAAACATCATTTATTATAAACATCTTTTACAAACATCATTTATTATTTTATAAAGAGATCGTGCATGCTGCATGTTGGGTATTTCAAAGTTCGTGAACATGTGAGAAGCTGACTTGATGTGTTCACATTTTTGAACAATTAAGAGGAGATTTTTTAGAAAGTCGCGTATTTTTTGCGAAAACCACTCAAAACTTAGGCAACCAAGCCTTCGCGAAAAAATGCTCTGCCGCCATCTTTTGTTTTGAATGTTTTCCAAAAATATTTGCGAAGAAAAACAGAATTTTACTGGATTTTTGGTTATGCCATGAGGCAAAACATTGCTAAACATAAAGAAGGATAACGTGGTAAGTGTAATATCGTATTTAATGGACGTTATTTGAATTATTATTATGTTAATATGCACACGTATCTGACTCAGGAGTGAGCATATTTTAGCTGCAAAATTATCTGCTATTTTAAATCAATAATAAAACTGATTGAAAGCCACTGCTTTCGTCCTCTGGATGATGATCAGCTTGTTCACAACTCCTTAATAACATAAGTACATGGAAAACGTTAAAGGATTTTGCATTTTTAAGGAAAATTTGAGTATTTGTAATTTTAAATCCCTTTAGGCCTATGGAATTAAGGTTACTGTTTACCGTCACCCGCCCCCGTGTGTTTTTGATACCCGCGTGAAATTTTCATTATTTATTTTTTTTAGCTAAAGCTAAATATTTTAGGTATTATTTCAGGTAAACACAACATAACTTACTCAATATCAAACAAAGATATATTTTCGGAATGTTCGGATACAATTATTCAAAACAAGACGCGCTGAAATACTTTCTTGTTGCGGATTACCAACGTTTTATTTGTTTAAATTAAAACAGCGAGGATCCAATCGCGAAAACATTCAATGCGTGACGTCATTGAATCTAGATGCCATTACATTTTCTACAATTGCAATAATGAATAATGAAAATTTTCCGCGTAAACTTTCCAAAGTTAAAGTGACGGTAAACAGTAACCTCAATTCCATAGACCTTACTAAGTTTACTTCAATTTACTGATTTTACAGGCATTCAGTTTTTTACTCATTTACAGGCATTCAATACAACTTCATGCCATACGCTATATAATCTGAAATGCCCTTTTTAGGAATGAAAATAAAATTTTCAGTCATATGTTTACTGTTAAGTTTTGAATTACACCAGTATCATGGATGCATGCAACAATCTGGTAGGAAGGTTGCTGAACCAGGACTGGTCATAAAGCAGGGCCTGATAGTCAACTGAGGCAGCATGCGTTATTAGTAAAGACACAAGACAGGCTCAAGGAGCCAAGCATGTTGACATCAAAACAAAATTGCCTCTATGGTCATAAGGGCCAAATATTTTATTTTTTTCTTTGATAATTGCCTGGGGATTAACTCAGACCCCCCCCCCCCCCCAATAACCTGAAATAAATCAATTCCTCTACTAGTTAACCATGAAAGTATTTTTTTATAGATCTCTGTGATAATACTATTACAATCTTGAAGATGTGATTACAGTATCTGAAAACATGAACCTCATTCTGTCAGTGCTGGGTCGCAAAAACATGCACATTGTGGAATATTTTGTCTACTGTATAAAGTTATAAACATTTTCATTATATTCACACAAGAATAGATTGCATCATAAATAATAATCTGTGATTTAATAAATATTCATTTTCATCTTTCATTTTCTGTTTTCTTTAATAGCCTGCAAGAAAAGATCTTCTTAGAAATTCTGATGTTTTTGCACATTTATTATGATACACTGTATATGCATGATTTAAATTATGCCTGGCCTGGCAGAATTCTAATAATTAGGTCCTGGCAGAATTCTAATAATTAGGTCTTACCCACTCATGTGTTTATTTTCAAGTGTTTAAAATGTGTTTTTATCATTTAAAATACAATGACCAAATTGATTTAAAAGGAACATGAGTCATGATTGTTGGTGTGGACAGTACCTGTTAATGGTAGCACTCAGACATAATTTGGTTGGTTTTAAAAATCATAAAAAATGGCCTTCGACCGCGCACTCAAATTTTGACCAAAACATATTTTTTGTACACTTGCATACCCCTGCCTTAATGTGAAAAACAATTTAGCTTGTTCAGGTTTAGTTCTGGGGTTTATTTTAACCTGTGAAATTTAGGTAAAGCAGTGTAAGGACAACCCCAATTTGACCAGATATATATAAACACTTAGGATTCCATTAAAAATCTTTCAAAATCAAATATTCATGAACTTGAGAAAAATAGTTGAAAATATGTTTATATAGTTTAAATTATCATGACTGAATTAATTTGAAAGGAACATGAACCATGAATGTTTGTGTGGGCAGTACCTGATAATGGTAGCACTCGGACATAATTTGGTTGGTTTTAAAAATCGTAAAAAACGGCCTTCGACTGCGCACTTAGATTTTGACCAAAACATATTTTTTGTAGACTTAAATACCTGTGGCTTAATGTGAAAACAATTTAGCTTGTTCAGGTTTAGTTTTAGGGCTCATTTTAACCTGTGAAGTTCAGGTGGAGCATTACAGAAATAACCCCAATTTGACCAGATACACTAACATGATATAAACACCCAGGATTGCATTAAAAATATTTCAAAATAAAAAATTCATGAGTTTGAACTTGAGAAAAATAGTTGAAAATATGTTTATATTGTTTAAAGTACAATGACTGAAATAATTTTTGAAAGGAACATGAATCATGAATGTTGGTGTGGACAGTACCTGTTAA
This sequence comes from Muricea muricata, assembly GCA_963855995.1. Lineage (NCBI taxonomy): Eukaryota > Metazoa > Cnidaria > Anthozoa > Malacalcyonacea > Plexauridae > Muricea > Muricea muricata. Next base: position 54,486,957 of record OY979716.1, on the reverse strand, counting down.
TGGTAACAGATATTGGACAGTTTTGAAAACCATGAAAAAGGCCTTCGACCGCGCAATCAGATTTTGACCAAAACATTTTTTTATAGCCTTACATACCCCTGGCTTAATGTGAAAGACAATTTAGCTTGCTCAGACAAGGTTATGCAGTAATTTTGACGTTCAACTTTATTTTAGGACAACATACTATTGTTCTGTATTTGATGATTATGCAAATTTCACAAAAACAGCAAAAAGTAATTTAAAGGTCGTATGATGCGCAAATCTCAACTTTTGAACAATCAGGACATTTCCAAAGTGTTTAGAGATGAAGTACTTTTACAGTATTAGCATATGAGCAAAAATCAGATTTTCTGAGATACAAATATTATGATGGAGAATTCTACAACGAAATTTATTGACATGCAAATATTGTCAGTCACTTGGCCAATGACGTCCTCCAAACAGTGAATTTATCAGTTTTAATCTTTCCATAATTGTTCTGTATTGTGAAAAAGCATTTTATGAACTAGATATCCAAATGAAATAGGGATATAAATGTAATATCTTACCTTCCACGTTCCATACTACCATAAGTAAATCAAACTCGTATCTTTATGACGGCAACATTCACACCAGTAAGACTTGATTTTCATCCATTCACATCAACGAAAAGCCTAATACTTTTTTACCATAAATTGTTAGTCATTTGTTCAAAACATTTCTCATTTTTTCCATCATTTGCCCATGTAAAAAGCACCCAAAAAATCTTCGAAAGGAACACGCCGCCATCTTGTAAATGTGCATACCAATCCATGCGATCTGATTGAATTTGAGCAAACAATACGCGATTCTGTATAAAATCTCCTCTTAAATCTATCAATTGTAATGTAACCCCAGTCCGCGTATCAATACCTCCTATATGGCGACCTCTTTTTCCTAGCTGCAAGGAGGTTATCGTATCAGCTCTTAACATAGTTGCTTTGATTCCATGTTTTTGAAGAATCAAAATCTGGTCATCGATTATGGCATTTAGTGGCGTTATGATCAAGACAATGTTACTATCTTCGGTATTTCGGTTTTTACAAAGATAATCAGCTGCAAATGGAATTAGATGAAATATAACAGATTTCCCATAGCCAGTTGCTAGTATTTTGATGGTATTTCTCTTCAACAGTACAGACTCAAGTATTTGATACTGTTTCACTTTCAAGAAAATATTTTCATAGTTTATTAGATGTGAAGCATATTTTATAGCACGGAAAAATTGGTTTAATGAAAACATTTTCTTGCAACTCTGTTGAACTAAAAGAACAATAAAATTAGGTATTTGGCTTTTAGGCAAGGTCACCTCTAAAAATAGACATGCAAATAAATTAATTTGCAACGTAAGCATAAAAAATCTCAGTGCAGCAGACAATTACACATTCTTGCGCTCATTAGGGAGTTAAAACAATCAAGTGTGTGTGTGTGTGTGTGTGTGTGTGTGTGTGTGTGTGTGTGTGTGTGTGTGTGTGTGTGTGTGTGTGTGTGTGTGTGTGTGTGTGTGTGTGTGTGTGTGTGTGTGTGTGTGTGTGTGTGTGTGTGTGTGTGTGTGTGTGTGTGTGTGTGTGTGTGTGTGTGTGTGTGTGTGTGTGTGTGTGTGTGTGTGTGTGTGTGTGTGTGTGTGTGTGTGTGTGTGTGTGTGTGTGTGTGTGTGTGTGTGTGTGTGTGTGTGTGTGTGTGTGTGTGTGTGTGTGTGTGTGTGTGTGTGTGTGTGTGTGTGTGTGTGTGTGTGTGTGTGTGTGTGTGTGTGTGTGTGTGTGTGTGTGTGTGTGTGTGTGTGTGTGTGTGTGTGTGTGTGTGTGTGTGTGTGTGTGTGTGTGTGTGTGTGTGTGTGTGTGTGTGTGTGTGTGTGTGTGTGTGTGTGTGTGTGTGTGTGTGTGTGTGTGTGTGTGTGTGTGTGTGTGTGTGTGTGTGTGTGTGTGTGTGTGTGTGTGTGTGTGTGTGTGTGTGTGTGTGTGTGTGTGTGTGTGTGTGTGTGTGTGTGTGTGTGTGTGTGTGTGTGTGTGTGTGTGTGTGTGTGTGTGTGTGTGTGTGTGTGTGTGTGTGTGTGTGTGTGTGTGTGTGTGTGTGTGTGTGTGTGTGTGTGTGTGTGTGTGTGTGTGTGTGTGTGTGTGTGTGTGTGTGTGTGTGTGTGTGTGTGTGTGTGTGTGTGTGTGTGTGTGTGTGTGTCACCATATGAGAGGCGAGGTGATATCAGTTTTATCGCTCAAGAGACGATATCATATTTTTATTGATATATAATTGTACAAATCGATATTATATAATTGTGCAAAATACCTCAAGAACTTACCACTACAGTCTGTTTCATCCAGAGGGAATCTTCAGGTGTAGACAAATTTTGAAAATGTGCGAGCTTCTTTTATGCTCAAGTAGGTAACGTGGGCACGTGGGTGGTTGAATAGCATGCACTCCTTTCTTTGTTTAGGTTGTTTACCTGAAATCTGCTTTTGTGTTGGCAGGCCGAAACGATTTCTGATCTTTTGTTGAGCAAGCAATTGTTTTTTTCTTTCAAACTCCTAATTTTTTCCTCCAAACATAAATTACATCTTTTGGATCCTCCCGTATAAGAAATAGACTTTTTTATTATGGACCATTTTATGGTGAAATCTGTTTTGTTTAGCTTTAAGTGCCAAACGTGTTTTGAAAGTTCCGTTTCATTCGAATATTTTTTGTGTGTGAAAGATTTGATATGATTCCTGTATCTCTCTTTCTTTGAATGTATTTGAGGTCATACCAATGTAGTGCTTTGTGTCCTGTGTGTTGTCTGTAGTAAGAATTGTTGCTTTTGTATACAATTGATGATATGGTTCACTAGGCCAGACCAACAGTATCAACGCGACCGGATGAAATAACATTACATATCGGTACTAATGACCTGAAAAACAAATCTCCAGAAACGTTTGTGGAATCTGTTGTAAATCTCGGTAATAGTATCAAGAGGGAAAACAACGAGATCAAACTAGCCTTCTCGTCTATCATTAACAGAAGTGATGATGCTTTCCTTGAAGAAAAGGTAAAACAGTATAATGAATTACTAGTAGATTTGTGTACAACAAATAAATGGGATCTCATTGATAACAATAATATTAACCATTCTCATTTAAATAATTATGGCTTACATTTGAACAGAAAAGGCACTGGAGCTCTCGCCAAAAACACTAAACATTATTTAAACAAAAATTGAATAAATGAACCAGAATGTAGCTTTGTGGAAAATGATATGACTTCCAAAAATCTGTTATCACACAAGAGCGAAATCGTTTATCCAAAGCTCAAAGGCTTTAAAATCGGGCAATTAAATATCACTAGTTTAATTAAGCATATCAAAGAACTTCGAATTTTTATATATGAACAGCCCTTTGACATTTTATGTATAAATGAGACACGACTAGATCATTCCGTATCCAACAATGAGGTTGAAATTAGCGGCTATGAAATTATAAGACAAGATCGAAATCGAAATGGTGGAGGTGTTGCAATATATCTACGCAACAATATTTCATATGTTGAACGTAGCGACCTAGTTTCTGAACACGTTGAAGCATTATGTCTGGAAATTACAAAACCGAAAAGTAAACTAATCATAGTTTCAACCTGGTATCGCCCACCAGATTCAAATATTGTGTTTCTGCAACGTTTTGAAGAATTTCTTCGGAAAATGGGTGATGAAAACAAAGAAATAATCATAGCCAGTGATTTCAACTGTGATTTGTTAAAAAAGGACTGTGTTAGCCCTAGTATTAAAAAGATGAAAGACTTAATAGACATATATCAGCTTCAACAACATATTGACAAACCAAGCAGGGTAACCAATTCTTCCCAAACTCTTTTAGATATTATACTTACTAAAATTGAAGATACGAAAACGATTGATTCTGGGGTCATTGAATTGGGGATTAGCGATCATTGCTTGGTGTATATTTGCAGGAAAATAAGTATTCCTAAGGGAAATCCCAAATTAATTGAAACAAGACAATTCAGGTACTTCAATTCCACTGAATTCCAAAGCAAAGAGAAGCATTTTGTAACTTCAATCACTACACTAATACTGATCCCAATTTAGCTTGGCTTAGATGGAAAGAGATATTTCTTCAAATTGCTGATAAACATGCACCACTGCGTTTAAGAAAAGTAAAGAGCGAATATACGCCATGGCTAACTAACGAAATAAAAAGTATGAGTTATCACAGGGGTTATTTAAAAAAGAAAGCAGTAAGCCTTAATTCTCCAGCTTATCACAATGCGTACAAAAAATGTAGAAATGAAGTCAATCGTCCCATTAAAGATGCTAAAATTAACTATTACAAAACAAGTTTGGAAAATAGTACTAATAGTAAGGACAGCTGGAACATCATAAATGAGTTACTGAACAAGAAATCTAAGACTACTTCAATAAAGGAGCTCATAATTGATCATAATACTATAACTCATGATAAAGACATTGCAAATGAGTTCAATAACTTTTTCTGTAAGATTGGACCTCAACTTGCTGAAAATATACCACGATCAGATCTTGATCCCTTATATTATGTGACCCCGGAAAAAAACGTTTTCGAATTTAGAAATGTTACAAGTGCGAAATTGGTGAGTGTGCTTAAGAAGATGAAAGTGTCTAAGTCAGCGGAACTTGATAAAATTTCCAGTAAATTACTTAAAGCAGCTGGGAACTCCATAATTGAATCACTCACGTATCTATTTAATCTTGTCCTGAATACCGGTATTTTTCCAGATGATATGAAACTGTCTAAAGTTACTCCTATCTACAAATCTGGATCAAAGACCGATTGTGGTAATTACAGACCCATTTCAGTAATATCAGCTGTTGCAAAAATTTTGGAGAAAATTATTCATGATAAATTATTTGACTTCCTAAAACAAAACTCAATCTTAGCAAACCAACAATCAGGCTTTTGTCCTCTTCACTCAACCGAAACCACACTTCTACATTCTGTCAATCAATGCCTTGTTAACATGGACAAAGATTTGATCAATGGCTTTTTATTCCTGGATTTAAAAAAGGCTTTCAACACTGTCGATCATAAAATTCTAATCTCAAAACTTGAAAAACACGGAATTAGAGGAAGAGCTTTACATCTCTTTCAATGTTACCTTTCCGAAAAAAAAAAATCTGCAAACTTCAAAACACAATGTCAGAAGTAGTAAATTTAACCTGTGGTGTTCCCCGGGGATCAAACCTTGGCCCATTACTCTTTTTATTATATATTAATGACCTTCCTAACTGCTTGGAAGAAACCCAAGCTTCCATGTTTGCGGACGATACCAATTTATCTTGCCATGGTAAATCGTCCAGCGAAGTTGAAAACATGATTAATACTGACTTAGTGAATGTGCATAAATGGCTAATTGCCAACAAATTAACCTTGAATGAAGAGAAAACTGAGTGTATGTTAGTAGGCTCTAGACAGAGGCTTCAACAATCTCTAAATAATTCTGAGATAGTTATTGGAAATCATATTATACAGCAGG
>OY979716.1:54388280-54481249 GCA_963855995.1 Muricea muricata | reverse complement strand
TGATGAGAGTTGAGAAGCGAGAGTTCGCACGAGAGTTTCGTCAACTCTCAGATGCTCCGGTCAAACGAGGATGAGAGTTGATGAGTATGTATTTTGTACTGCTTAGCTGAGCCTGCTACAACAATGCAAAACGCTAGCACTTTTGCAACTCTTCATCAACTCTCATGACTGGTCCAACGCGCACAAACTCTTATCAACTCTCATCAAAATTTGAACTAGTTCATAGTTGATGAGAGTGGATGAGAGTTGGTGGTCAAACGCTAGCGAGAGTTACAACTCTCATCAACTCTCATCCTCGTTTGACTGGGCCTTAAATTTAAATTCGAATTCAACTGGTCATTCCCTTGATACTTATGAATGAATTACTTATTCAAATGTTTTTACCAAGCCTGCATGTTGTCTAATAAAACAGAATATCTAAAGCAATTGATAACAAAACGTTTACCTAAATCACCAGACTCATCATCGTCAGATGAATCATCGTGGTCTTGTGGCTACAGATCTCCATCATTTACTGAGGAACTATCTATTCCTGTCAGAAGAGGCATTGTATTTGGTGATCCAGCCCAAATATCCTGCAGGTTATCATACTGGTTGTATACTAGTTTTCCACTTCCGCTACGAGTTCCCTAAACACAAGACCACATGACATGATTCTGATTCTGCAATTGGAAAAAGCACATGGTAAGCTTCATTTTGATATAAAATATGCCCATGTTTGTACGTTTTTGCGACATACAAGTTAGGAAAATTTGGACAATAAAGATCTCGAGATTTTTGGCTGTATAATACACATTTTTGAAAATACCTACGCTTTTTTATCCTGTTTTTTCAGGAAAAGTAAAATGATACAATTGTGCTATGGCATTGAAAGATTGTGCTATGAAAGTCTGGTCGAAGACAAAGTTGTATTAACAAATTTCTACCAAGCCAAACATGGCTAATCGCATCCGAAAGCGAGAAAGGTTCCCGATTGGAGAATGGGCTCGTGAAATTAAGGACAAAAGGAATATTTTGCTTCAGGCAAATGAGTCTATTCAAAATATGCAACATGAAATTGACGTTGCCAAAAATAGTTATGAAAATCTAAAGGGCAAAGTCAATGAGTTAAAAAGAAAGGTGAGAGAAACGTTGTAGTGTACCATTGCTTACTGACCAGAAGCAGAACTTAGTTCCAGATTGTTGTTTTTTTGTTTTAGAATCTGTAGATCAACGGAATAGGTTTAACAGCTTTGATCTAAAAATGTTCATATGACAATATATTAAAGTACACAAAATAAGTCAAATATATTATTGAAAATATTGTATTGTGCTATTGCTGCAGTATCTATATTATAGCAGTTGAATACCCTGGTGGCTTGCTCATTGGTGGATATCAACCCATTAAACCACAAGGATATCCTCTTGATGAGTAAAATTGTCTGACATTAGAGTAAAATGGTTAAGTAGGGTGCATATATTTGGCCAGAGATTGCCCCTCACTAGTCTAGCAAGGCCATGTGCACAATGTTTGGTTTGACCAGTAGAGTCATCTGAGGTTAGACAGAATAGAAGGATAAAGTAGGCGGCATTTAGATGCACTGCTGCTCAATGGGTTAACGGAAACTAATTCCCAATTCCTGGCAAAGGTGATAAATTCTATTAGTATTTTTTGGGGGTGGATCAGTATGTTAGTGCCAGCAATTTGATTTATTTCAAAAGTTTGAAAATTTTCTTTTTTATTCATGAGTTTCTTTTTGGGAACATTCGCTTGTTAGATTGTTTGGTGTTGGTATTGATTTGTTTTGTTCATCTCCATTTGCAGCGAAGTTTACTTGAGAATGAGAAGGTGCATATGCCAAAATGCTCAAGTGCTAATGTCATCCCAACAAAACTGGATGAGAACAATAGCGACAAAGTAATTGGTATCTCTCACAATCTTGCTACTAAGAGAAGAAAATTAACTTATCTGGCCGCTGAAAATATCCACTCTTGTGCAAAAGCTACAGAGGATGAGGCAAAAGCAGCAACAAAAAATGGACTCTGGCATACATTAGTTACAAACAATGGTAGCGAAATAACTGAATTGTGTAAAAAATCCAAAACAGTTGGTAAGGTTGTAATACCAGAAATAGTGCAGTCCTCAACTAAATCCTTTGAAAAGTCCACCAAAAATGTGATCAGATCTTTAAGTGTACTGTAAAGGGGAGGAATGTTGAGCAAAAGGAAATATAGCAGTATACGGTCTTCTGAAATATTTGACTATGACCTTGTGCAAAAAAAGGTTAGGCGAATGGAATTTAACGAAGGTTGTAAAGTCTCTGCATTAGTGCCATACAAAGATCTGATGAAATTTGTTGGGGAGCAAAATATTGGCAAACTTAATAATATACCCCATGCCATGGCTGAGAGTGAAACTGCAGAAGAAAATGAAAAGATTAATCATAACTTACTACCATTAGTCCCTGGGCATTATACTGCATTGCAAGAGCGTTTGCTGCAACTTGCCGACTTATACCTTTATATTGAAAGCCATAGACCCAACTTTCTTAATTGGTTGGGTCGAGAAAGGGGTCATTTCCTTGTTGCACCATTTAGCAAAGCCAATGGGGCATGTTCATGGCTTGTTTCTTTTCTAAATGTAACAGAAAGTGTTGCAAGCCCAGATGACAATTTCCTCATCTGTGGTGCAAATTGAAAAGAAGACCATCCTTCAATATTACAGTATGCAAAGCACCTGAAATCTGAAGTGATGAGCATAGAGAGCCAAACATTTAGCATAAGAGATTATGAGGTAAAATTTGAGGTCAAACTCATCCCAGCAGATATGAACTGGCTGAGCACATTTTCAGGTGAATTAAACAATGCAGCCACTTACCCATGCCCTTTTGCTAATGTAAGGATGGATGAACTCAAAGAAAGGGGTCACAGTTTGGGTGTTGGATCTGAAAACAAATGGCAACCTTGGTTGTACAAGTTTAGGGAAGTTATTGCTAGTAAGGTTGCTAAGTTTAAGAAGGGTCTTAAAAAGCCAATTAATGCAAATCAGGTTCAGAGTCAGTGACAAAAATTTGCAAGAAAATTGCAGAGCTGAAATCCAGACAAGAATTTCAGCCAGTTCTTGGTCCTATGGTCCAACTTGCAAAATGTGACCCCTTAAATTTAGGGAACAACTGTTGGGGGCACTGGCACATGCTTCTTTTCAATCATGTCATGAGCAAATCGAAAGTTGGTAATGCAATCAAATCAGTCTACCAACTGCCAGAAAGTAATCCCCTGCGCAAACATCTAAAAGCACTCAAGTTTAAAATGAAGTGCAAAAGGTTGTACAATAAGGTTGTACGGTGGTTTAAGGAGAAGCATAGTACATCTAATTTTGAATGCAGGTTCACTGGGGTGGAGACAAAAAAATTTTGTGATGGTTTCATGCACCTTATTGTAGCAACAACTGAGGATGATGTTGAGAAACCTAGCCACGTTTTCTCTGTCTCTATCTCAAATGGGTATTCACCTTAGAAACAGTATATCCCTTGCTAGTAGAGTATCTGAGATTGGTAAGAGTGACATACTAAAATTGCAAAGTGAGTGCAAGCAGTACTTTAATTTAGCCTCTCTGTTTCACTCTACGAATCTCAGTGTATGGACAGTGGTACATGCTGTTCCCTTTCACACAACACAACTCCTTGAAGACACGGGAGTTGGTCTGGGAATAAACTCGATGCAAGGATGAGAGTCGAAGCATCAGCAAGTTGCATCCCTTGCTCAATTTGCTCTGGTTAAGAACAAATGGGAAAAGGTTTTCCGTCATGAGTACATGTCACTTATCTGGCTAAGGATGCAAAATCCTCACTTTGATGGTTACAGGAAGTGTAAAGGCAAATACAGTCAAATCAGTACGGTCAAATACGGTCAGTGCAAATACTGTGGGGGTATTCTGTCAAAAGAAATATCTGCTTGTGCCATAACAGGCAAAATAACTGAAAAAATGAGGAACATACTAAAACATGCTGAACAAGTGCTTTAGACATTAAAGATGTTATTTCTTACTTAAGAAGTTATGCAAAGAGTGTTATACAAAGAATGTAATTTTGAAATCATTCTTATAATATTTATTAGTTTAATAAGTTATTATGTCACTGTTTTCAAAAGAGTTGGTCATGAAGTTCAAATAAAGTTTTAAATTATTAATATGTGTTTGGTGTATATTATGCTTGAAACAGTATTAAAGAAGTTGGGCAAATTGAATATTTACCAAGTACATAACTGAATATGTAGTTCTGGTTTTTCCCCTTGAGGGTAAGCAAGCTGAACACAACTGTGCTCTGTTAACAATTCAATTCTGGGACACACAGATGTTTTTTATTTTTGATTATTTAATTGACACACATTTTGACAAGGCGACATATAAATTTTGCATATTTTAAACTTTAAAATAACTGTAAAGTGTTATATATTCTGGTCTGCTGGTGTTAAATAAACGATAGAACTGTTTCCTCTGATTGCTAATTATACTTATATATTGATTTGCATAATACAGTACACATTAAATTAGTATAAACAAATCCTTTGATATTTATACCTGGAAGCCCTTCACTGGGTTTAATATTGTGAATAGCAGTCAGATGTAACTGTTAAATAAACTATGGCACTCTGTTGGTATTCCAACATCCATAATGACACAAAATATTAACATTTTCTTTTCAATCATTGTATGTAATTACAAACGGTGTGCTATCATTGACCATAAGATCAACGTGTCCTCTCCCAGTTAATTTTTCCTAAAATTTGGCTCACCATTTCTATCAACAGTAAATAGTTGACACAGCTTTTGCTTATTAGTTACATGGACTATCCTTTCTTTCACAGTCTGCCCTTTTGCAAAGTGTGTAACATTGATAAATACACCAAACGAGGATGTGCATGTCAATATTTTGATTATATGATCAAAAACCTGCCTTTGTAATCTCGAACTGAATTCCACCACCCAAGGATGAGCATGTCTGGCTGTAAAATACATTCTTCATAGAATTGATTTTGTCCAAAATGAAAGTTCAGAACAGACCATACCATGTAGACATGGCATTGTAGTCATCTCACTTGAATACTTGCTTGAGTGTGCAACAATTGCATGCTTTTTCACACGAGAAAGGTAGCGGAAAAGGTCTTGGACAGCCAACTTTTCAGATATTGCATCCCACGGTAATAATCCCCCGTATTTTAATTCTAGTTGCTTACAGAAATTATCAATCTCAGCAAAAAGCCTTTCCATCGCCTCATGTTTAAGCTTCTGTCCGCCATGTTGAATTTTAATTTAGCAAACTTGGCAGACAAGCCTCGACTTCGTGACATGCGAATTTATGCTATTTTTTACCAATGTGTTATAGTATATATTTTGTACAATATTCTGTATTCCTGACTTCCTGTAATAAACTTGTCTATAATGTATTGTATTTTGCGTAATATTAATAAGCCAATAGCAGTACTGGTTTGACTATCACTTTGTGACTTATGCACCAGTGAATTAATTTCCAGTCAATTACTGGGGAATTATGAAGGTATTTTCTGGTTTTAGTGAAACTAAACGGCAATGAGGTGCAGGGTGAAACAATGTTTTTACTTGCTCTGCCTTTGTGACCAAGGCATTTAGTCTCATTTGAGAAGACTGGGAGCTAATTCATTTTACTTAAATGTTACTTGAACCCAACTGTTAAATCTGCATTATAATCCAGTAGGGGAGGTGATTTCCCCTTAAAAAGGTCCCTGGGGTGCAAGGCCTGTTTCTTAATCCAAGTCCTTGGTAATCCCCAGCCTGGGTAACTATTCTGATATGCCTGATTACTTGTAGCCTCTCAGGAATCTTTTGTGTTTTGGAACCTAGAGAACCTTCTTGTGCATTGCAAGTTAAACATATTAACTGTGTTCAATACCTTTGTAAAACCTTCTAATGTTTTAGAAGGCAAAAGGAAATTTCATGATGTGAGCACCAAAATATTTTTCAGTAGACCAAAACTAAAGAAGTTAGAAACACTTTTTAATGAACAAGATTTGTAGCTGATAAATAACACTTGTAATTCTATTTGTTTTTAAGTGATCTTGATGATATTCAAGAAGCATCATCAAGTGAAGATGATTTCCTCCAGACACAAAAGGTAAAGAGGAAAAAGAAAAGAGGTAGAAAAGCGCAGAGGAGCCAAACCTTGCTGGATGACCTAGTGGATATAATAATTTCGAGTGAATATTTTGAAAAGAAATTGATATTTACAAACACTAAATATCAATGGAATGGAGAAATTTGTAAAAACATTCTGGTAGAACTCAAGGAGTGTGCTACAGCAAGGGAGGAACAGGTATCATTTGATTATATCCAAGTTCGCGCAAAATTTAAGAAAGTCATTTCAGAATGCAAAAGTGTGGCCCTAACTATTAAGACTGCTTCTGGTATAGCAAGATTTGTTGACGAAAAAAATTATGGAAAATGGTTTAGTGACTTGTATGCCACAGTAAAGACTCGTGATGCATGTCGTCCAGAACTGGCTGTTGAACCTTCTTGTTCTGAACTAAGCTCAATGGTTGATGAAATTTCAGAAGAAGGCTCAACAAATAAAGCATCAACTTCATCTAATAAGGAAAGATTGGTGATAAATAAGCGTAGTAGAAAAAAAAGAAACAGGATGTTATCAATGAAGCCCTCATTCTAATAAAGAGTGCAATTGAAAAAGACCCAACCAAAGAGGTTTTGTCTTACTTGAGAGATGAATCGGAAAAGGCTCGAGAACATGAATTAAAAGTGATGCAAATGCTTACCCAGAGTTCATCAACATTCCAACCACAACAGATGTATAACATGCAACAAAAATATCCTGAGTACACATGTGAAGGAGGCAGCCAAGCTTGGCAACACACTCAAATGTTACAACCACCTAATCAAAATAATGGCTGTAGGCTCTTGCGTAGCAATAGAAATTGAATCATAAGCCTACTAGGTTTCACTTGAGTTTGCATGTCAGCGTGAGAGGGTTCCGAACTTTGTCTTTAGATCAAATATGAAATTGTTCAAACAAGTACAGCAAATTGATTGATAGATTCTTTATTCGATGTATACTTATTCAAACGATCAAGTCAAAATAGATGGACGAGTTCGAACTATAAAGGGAATTAGCGAAATACACTGAGTAATATAAAACCAATACTAAATATCAACTTATAATCATGCAATTGCTGTTCGCAATACATGCAAATCATTTGAAATCAATTAATATAACAAAGCGCAAAAGAACTAATGTCTTACTTTAGTCTCTCCTGCCACTCAAGTTATTCTTTGCTCTTTCGTTTGTTCTTATAGTGAATAATTTGTTGCTTCTCTTGACTATGGAGAATCTAATGTAATCTCTTGCTATAGAATAGCGTCACGCGAGCTTATCTAACTTAACTATCTTATGATGCTTACTCGCCTCTGGGCATGTATGACGTTTCAAACCAACATTCCGGCCCCTTAAAGGCGTCTAGTATTGAAAGCCTTTACTAGTAAATAACAAATAGGTTTGAAACTAAATCCAAGATTATAAAAGAAATAAAATATCAAATTTCATGCAGACACTATTTCATGCATGTGTACTCATCTAATTTAAGTGTTCATCCTACTTCTTCCAATACCACAATCCTGGCGATCGGCCTCACCAACACGGAAGTAGCGGTCTTCAATTTGACGCTTCGCACAAACTTGTCACTTCGATTTTGATAAACTCCCATCACCCACGCCAGTGGCCATGAACAGCGTGGTGTATTTTCTTGCAGCACAAGCACGATATCCCCGACTTTTACGTTTCGTCTGGAATGATTCCAGTTCTCACGTTGTTGCAAGGAAGGAAAGTATTCCTTCATCCATCTACGCCAAAACACGTCTGCCTTATACTGGACTTGTCGCCATCTGCACAGCGAATGCAAGTCTTCCTTCATGAATTTCCCAGGTGGAAGTGGAGGACCAGCACGTAACAGTAACAGGTGGTTTGGCGTTAAAGCTTCACCGTCTCTGGGGTCGTCAGATACCTTCGTAATTGGTCGTCCATTAATAATAGCTTCGACCTCACACATTAAAGTGTGCAGGCTTTCGTCGTTCAGGGTTTGCTCACAAAGTATAGCTCTCATTACTTTTCTTACTGTCCGTATGCAGCGCTCCCAAATGCCGCCGTGATGTGATGCCTTCTGGTGAATTAAAGATCCACTTGATGTTCTTGAGTAGTAACGTTTGATGTATTTTGGTCTGGTTCCAATCCTTTATACACTTTCGCAATTCTTTCTCACCGCTTACGAAATTACTACCGTTGTCCGATCTGATTTCTTCGGGATTTCCTCTTCTTGCCACGAATCGTCTCGTAGCGTTTAAGAAAGAATCGGTGTCGAGACTTGACGCTATTTCAACGTGAACAGCGCGTATGGTAAGGCAGCTGAATATTACACCATATCTCTTGACGATACTTCGTCCACGCCGCACGTTAAAAGGTCCGAAACAGTCCACTCTCGTGTAGGTAAACGGTGGTTTAGATGGTGTCACACAACTCTTCGGAAGATCAGCCATTTTCTGTTCTGCGACAGGGGATTGTTGGCGCCTGCAATCAAAGCAATCGTTGACCAGACTTCGAGTCAGCAGTCGACCTTTGACTATCTCGTATTGCGGATAGAACATACTCTACGCCGGAGTGACCAGACAGTTCATGATAATGGCGTGCAATCAGCTTAGCTACATGATGTTTCTTCGGTAAAATAATTTGGTGTTTGGCCGTGTTCGCAATTGGTGCATGTCTCAATCGTCCTCCAACACATAGAAGGCCATCAACAATTTCTAGGGTCAACTTGTATATTGGGCTCGATTTATTGACGGTTGTTCTCGCTGGTTTTTTTCAATGCCGCTACTTCGTCTCGATAGGCAGATCTTTGAACGGTACGAATGATGATCTCGGCGTTTTCTAATTCTTCGAGCTTCAGTGGTAATGCACTTTCCTGTTCTCGATTAGTCACATCGGTTGCTTTACGGTCTTTCTTTGCAGCCTCTTGTAATCGTCGGATGTAACGTATTACTTCAAACTCTTCGACGAAGAGAATTTCAAAAAACGCTTAGACATATCGCCGTTATCTTCTTCCTCATCAGTTGGGACTGCAATGGTCGTTGCTAAAGTAGTTGCTTTCTTCTTTAGCTCAGGATCACTCTTGGAGATCTCTGCTTGAAGTTAATCTTGGCTTGGCCAGTACTCTCGTGACTTCCAAAGAAATTCTGGTCCGTTTAGCCAACGACAAGTTCCCAGAAGCTCATCGGCCGTCAATCCACGAGAAGCGTCGTCTGCAGGATTGAAGCTGGTATTTACATATCTCCACTGACTTGTTTCGGTTGCATCTTGGATCTTCGCTATTCTGTTTGCGACAAAGGTTTGAAAACGTGTACTTTCGTTTGCAATGTATTTCAAAACACAAGTACTGTCCGTCCAGAAAACAGATTCGTTCACCTTGATGTCAAGTTCATTATTCATCATTTTGCCCAGCCGAGTCGCAGTTACGGCTGCCGAAAGCTCTAACCGGGGAATTGTGGTTGCCTTTAAAGGTGCAAACGAGACTTGCCTATCAAGAAACAGCAGTGAACATCTCCTTATTGATTAGTTAGTCGCGAATATGTGGCCGCTCCATAGCCTTTCAGGGACGCGTCAGAGAAAGTATGCAATTCACACGAGGTAATTTCACCAAAGTTAGGCGGCTTGAGACAACGATCGACAAGAATTTCTTCAAGCTTAGGCAACATTTCCAACCAACTCTGCCATCGACGAAGGACTTCCTCTGGAATTCGTTCGTCCCACCCTAAGTTGCTTCGACAAAGATCTTGTAATATGAACTTGGCTACAAGGACGAAAGGTGAGACAAATCCAAGTGTATCGTATATAGAGCTTACCACAAATAGAATGCCTCGTCTGGTTGCTGGTCGATCTTTGACTACTATCTTGTAGCCAAACTTATCTGATGTTATATTCCATCGTACGCCAAGTGCTCTTTCTACGTGAATTTCGTTAAAGTCCAAGTCCCTCACAGTGGCTGCTCGTTCGCTTTCACGCAAAGATTCTAATACATTTCTTGAGTTCGATGTCCATTTGGTTAAGCGAAATCCACCCTTTGGAAAAAGCTCTCAAAGATTTCTAACGAGAATAATTCCTGACTCTTTATCTTCTACTGACTTTAAACAATCGTCCATGTAGAAGTCTCTTTCCAGAGTGTTTATTGTTTTCGAATCGAATTCGTTCCGATTGTCCTCAGCGGTCTTCTTCAGCGCGAAGTTGGCACAACTTGGCAACGAAATTCCACCAAACAGATGAACCATCATTTGAAATTCTTCAGGGGTAACCGTCGTATCACCATTTGGCCACCACAGGAATCAGAGAACGTCACAATCTTCAAGTGGAGCTCGCACCTGGTGGAACTTGGCTTCGATATCAGCAATGAAGGCGACAGGGCTTTGTCGGAATCGAGTTAAAACGCCAGTGAGACTGTTGGTTAGATCCGGCCCCTGTAAGAGCTCGCTGTTTAAGGATGTGCCTTCGAATTTTGCAGAACAGTCGAACACAACTCTTGTTTTGTCTGGCTTTTGCGGGTGGAATACTGGGTGGTGGGGTAAGTACCAGACCTTTCCATGATTCTTATTTAATTGCTCTTCTGGTACCTTTCGTGCATAGCCATTGTTCAATATTCCCTGGATGTAATCAGTGTAGTTCTTCAGCAGCTTAGGGTCTTTATCAAGTCGTTTCTTTAAAAGGTTCAGACGGCGCTCTGCTAACACCCGGTTGTTTGGTAAATCAGGAGGATTTCTTTTCCAAGGTAGACCTACTTTGTAATGACCTTGCTTCAACTTTATCGATCCTTCCATCAGTTCCAAAGCTCATTGATCTTCTTTCGATAGCGTATGACCGTTGTGATACTCTTTGTCATCAAATTCCAGGTTACAAAACTCTTTAAACTGGCATGCGAGTTTCTCTTCGACTGTCCGTACAAAATTAGTATTGTGTTGTGAATCACCGTCTCTACCAAGTGGACCGTTTACCACCCAACCAAAGATGGTTTTCGTTGCATATGGACCTCCATCTCTACTTCTTCGTATGTCTATTGGTTCCAATATCTCTGGTGCATCGCAGCCGATTAGCAATCCAATATCTTCGTCTACTCGATCAATTTCGATACCAGCCAAATGGATCCATCTATCAACGTCTTCTTGTGTTGCCAAGCTTTTGTTCGACACCGGTAGATTCGTCGTAGAAAATACAGTTTCGACAACAACAGGATGTGCTCCGTTCAGGTTTGACAGCTCTAAACTTACGACAGAACTTTCTGTTTTGCTGTTGGCCTTTTCCATGGTCGTCAACGAAAGTGTGGTTTTCTTTCCCTTGACGTTGAGTCTTTTCATTAGGTCCTCTGAGCAGAAAGATGTATTTGAACCATCATCAAGAAATGCATATGTCTCTACTATTCTGTTGCTTCCAACGGCCTTTACCTTTACAGGAACAATCGCCAATCCGATAGCTGGACTACTCAATTTACGTTCGTCTTTTGAATTCATGTTTGAATCCACATAGCAGTTTTGTGCATTGTTCTCGGATTCCTTTTCTTCGATTTTACGTTGCAGTGGTTCTTTTGTTACATCATTCTTCGATTTCGTGACTTCGTGAAGATACGTTGAATGCCTTTCTTTACAATCGTGGACTTTGCAGAAACTTTGTTTTGGACACTTTCTTGCTAGATGGCCTCGAGTCAAACAATTATCACAAAGTCCTTTTTTCGCACAAGTTTAAATCGTTCCCTCAAAGACATTTTCTTAAACTGTGGACATTGAGATAGCCAATGATTATCATCACATGAGGGGCATTTGAGTGTGGGTTTCTTATGATCGTGTGTAAAGGACTCCCACGAGTTGATGGCAAAATTTTTGCGAGGGTTTTCATCGCGTTTCCTAGCGCGAGAGTCTTCCCTTTTGTTCTCTCTTGCTTCATTGGAAAGGTTTCCAAATATAGGATGAGAAGATGCGCAGGCCTTAGCTTCGACAAACGTAGCGATGTCATTGATATTTATTTCTCGTGATTCCCTTTGAGTAATGTTATCGACTACGCCTCTCCAATTATTTCGCAGGTTATAAGGCAAACGATCAATCATCTTTCTCAAACTATCGGGATTTTCCAACTTACTAGAATATCCTATCGTACCCAACATGTTCTTGCAGCTTGTGAGGAGAGTGGAAAAGCGTTGTAAACCTGCTGTATCTTCAGGTTTAATTGATGGACCATTGATAACACGATCAACGTATGACGCAGCTATCTTGTAACTCTGGCCATATCTGTGCTTCAACAGCTTTCTTGCTTCTTTATAACCATCTTTGCCTTTCATCGACAAGCAACTTTTCATTAACTCCTTGACGTCACCACGAGTATATTGTATAAGGTAATATAGTCTAGAACTTTCACTGTCGGTATTTGCTTCGATTAAGTTCTCAAACGCTGTCACGAATGGTTGATACTCGATTGGATCGCCACCAAAGACTGGAACTTCCGGCTTCGGCAACATTAAGGCATTGACATTTCGTTGCTGATTCTGCAAAAATCGTTCAAATTGGTCGTTCTCGTCCTTCTGTTTAGAGGAATCTTCGAAGTTTTCTTTCGTTAGGGCATCACCACTTTTATTGTTGGCTGTAGTTGAAGGAATTTGAGCTTGCGGGGTGCTTTTCACGTCACTGCATCGTTCATTCCATCCATTTACACTTCACTTCAGATTAGTTATACGCTCCAACTTGACATTTAAATAATCCTTCGGTTCTTCAATATCTTCTTTGTCGTGCAAATTTTCATCCAAAATTTTATGAGCATCCATGAATTTACCTAAAGCGGTTTCGAGATCTTGTAAAATTTTATTAATGTCCAACGCATTGTTCTCATCTGTCATTAATTCTTTAATTTCATTTCTCTTCTTAGTTAGTGCTCGCTTTGCATTACTTCTATTCCTCTTCAATTCTCGAATATCGACAACCGTATTGTCAGCTTCTGTCGTGCCATTTTTATCTGGTAAATTTTCGTCGGTAGATTCACGGTGAGTTATTGCAGACGAACTTTCTATATCTATATTGTTTTTCATGTTTTATTTTCCTTAGCAAGTCAAGATCAATCAGTTAAAGTCCGTGGTTTAATTGAACACGAGTGCCACTGTCCGGAGATAAGCGCATACTTTACATTCTTTGCATATTTTCTGGTGGGTTTAGCAACGAGGGAATCACGTGATATATGCAAATGTTCATACACGATCATACAAATCAGAATATTCGTAGACACCTGGTAGTACGTTATAGATGGAGCAAATTCGAACTTATGTAGGCTCTTGCGTAGCAATAGAAATTGAATCGTAAGCCTACTAGGTTTCATTTGAGTTTGCATGTCAGCGTGAGAGGGTTCCGAACTTCGTCTTTAGATCAAATATGAAATTGTTCAAACAAGTACAGCAAATTGATTGATAGATTCCTTATTCGATGTATACTTATTCAAACGATCAAGTCAAAATAGATGGACGAGTTCGAACTATAAAGGAAATTAGCGAAATACACTGAGTAATATAAAACCAATACTAAATATCAACTTATAATCATGCAATTACTGTTCGCAATACATGCAAATCATTTGAAATCAATTAATATAACAAAGCGCAAAAGAACTAATGTCTTACTTTGGTCTCCTCTGCCACTCAAGCTATTCTTTGCTCTTTCATTTGTTCTTATAGTGAATAATTTGTTGCTTCTCTTGATTATGGAGAATCTAATGTAATCTCTTGCTATAGAATAGCGTCACGCGAGCTTATCTAACTTAACTATCTTATGACGCTTACTCGCCTCTGGGCATGTATGACGCTTCAAACAACTAAGAAGTATTCAGATAAAATTCTTAAATTACAGAAAAGGGCTCTACGACTAATGTATTTTAAAAATTGTAAAGAACACGCAATTCCACTTTTTGTTAAATCAAAAGTACTTCCGATACATATGCTTTACTACAAAACTATTGGTAATTTAATGCATGAAATTAATAACAATTCCTGTCCATCTTCAATTTCGCATTGTTTTACTCACTCATGACAAATCCATAATTATAACACTAGGCATTGTGTATCTAATAATTTTTACATTAAATACTCAAGACTTAATAGAGTAGGTACATCATTTGTGGGGTATGGAGCTAGGGTTTGGAACAATATTTCTACTGACGTGCGGGAATTGGGTAGAATTAAGTTCAATAAAGTAATCAAAAAATCTCTTTTGACAATACTTGAGCTTGAGGATGATTATGTTGACGAAAAGTTGCTAGTTCGACAAATGGCTAAACAACGGAAATAATTTCTCTTTGGTATGGGGTTTATGCTAATTTGTTCGAGGAGACTATTCTCCTGTTTGATTTGAATGTGTTATGATGTTTGTTGATTACTCAGACAGAATATGAATTTTAATTCAGGTTTAGTGTGTAAACATCTTTATATTCATCTTTATCTTTATCTTCTTTAATTTATATTAATTATTGGTCTTTTACTGTATGCCTCGATTAGCCGTGCTATATTGCATACAGTATTATTTTTGTGAATTTTCTAAATTTGATTAATTTTAATAATAATAATAATAATAATAATAATAACAATAACAATGGCTGGCCATATGGTTTTTCTAATCCACCTTTTGGTTGACTTTGTACAATTTACTGTTAGTTATTTTTTCAATATGGTTGAGTTGTGTACATGCCTTTTAACCATGTTTATGTTAGTTGTGGCAGTTTTTGCAGAACCTTCAGGATGTGCCATTTTGACAGCTTCTCAGTGTTATAGATTTCTACATGAAAGAACTGCCTCATCTACATAAATCCAGTATTTTTCTAATTCCAACCACTTTGATTTATCATTTTGCCATAACCAGCTCATTTTAGGGTTTAAGAGCTGCTGTTAGGAAAGTAAAACTTCTCTAGAGGTGTTTTTCTTTATCTTCACAGGCAGATGTTAAATCCTCAAGTGAGCTGAATGTTGTAATGTCACTGCCCATGCCGATTATTCATCTATAATGGAGTTGATGTTTATTTTACAGTCTTTGTAAAAGAGTGCAAGTTGATATTCATTTAATAGTATAGCACAAAAGAACTGCTTATTGATTTTATTAACATTGTTCATTAAAGGAACTGCGATTCCTCTTATAGACTCTTGAAGTAAGACAGTACTGAAATTTTTATATAGTTCTGAGATGATTTCAGATACCAAAAAGGAACACAACACCCAATGTTTATGAAGAGTTTATTTAAGAAAGTCAGTCGTTACGATTCCTTTTCCACCCACAGCTTATTAACAAGAGCACTTCTTACTTTCGTGGCTTGTGAATTGGAATTTCTGACTCTCCTGCACTTGGTCATGTGTAACTCATCTCAAATTTCGTCACTGGACTTCCTTGCATTGGTAGTAGGATTAATAGTAAGATCCAGTGTGGGAGGAATTGCATCTCCATTTGCCATGCATATATTATGTAATACCATGCATGCAAGTGTTGTTATGGTGACCTCCTCGGGAGTGTTCTCGTTTTTCCTTAACAAGATTCTCCACCTTCCTTTAAGCTGTCTGAATGGTCCTTCTGTAACCATTCTAGCCCTGCTCAATCTGTAATTAAAATACCTCATTTTTTCACTTAATACAGCTTCTGTGTATGGTTTTAACAACCATGGTTGTAAAGAAAAGGCTGAATCAGCAACAATTAATGGACGGATAATTACTCCTGCAACCTTCATTTCAATATCAAGGAATTTTGTCCCACATATCTGTAGCCTGGAAGATTATTGAGTCATGCGAATTCCCAGGAAAACCACAGCTTCCCCAGAAGAACCTGTATTTTGAGTCGACCATAGCCACTAGGACTATAGAATAAAAATTTTTAAAATTGTAGTACTCTTTACACACCTCAGCACCACCAGGTGGTGATTTAATTGGTATGTGACATCCACCTAATGCACCCCAACAGAACAGAAATTGCCACATACTGTTCATACTATCCATCATCTCTTGAAAATCCTTTTCAACAAGTGGCATAAGACTGGCAACAAACTCTTTCCACAAATTTTCAACAATAGATTGACACACCTGTGAAACTATCCCATGAATTGTTGATACACCCAAACCAGCCATTTCTGAAATGGTATAACAGTAATCACCTCTTGCTAAGCAATATAAGCAAATACCAAGGCAACATTCTGGTGATATAGGATCTTCATTCACTGTTTTTCGCTCCAGATTGGCGAATACGACCAAGTATAAAGGTGAAAGTATCTTTTGACACTCGGAATGTTTGCTTAAACTGGTCATCAGTATAGCTTTTCCAAATCAATTCCCACCAACCGTTGTTTCTGGTCAGTCTTCTGCAAGAACGATGAACTTCCCTGCTTTGTGACACGATTGTCAACTGACTCAAAAGACCCATTAAAATTTGCAAGCGTTTTCTTTTGATTGCAATTATCAGCAGTGCCATCTTGCTTTCAACAAAGTAATTTTTATAAAATTTGTCGCTTGTTTTGTAAATCGAGGAGGCGCCATGTTGAAATCGAAATTCACGCCAAATCATGGGAAATAAAAACCTTATACCCAGTCTCCTGATTAAAGCAAACATTCTTCAAATGAATTTATTGAATTATTAAGTTTGGCAGAATTAAGTATGCCATATGAATCAACTGGCGTTCCTAATGCACATCAATCCGTACTTAATTTAATTGAATTCAACACATGTGAAGTACAGCATATGAAACGGGCCTTTCTCACCAAAAAGGGCTACAAAGATACCATGGTCATCTGAGGAAGATTATTGTTTGATCCAATTTGTTGTTGCTTTGCACGAAGACCTGCAATGGCCATGTATGAAACCAAATCATTCATATTGGCTGGAGGCAGCAAAATTTATTGAACAGAATGCAAAAGGCAGTCATTTAAGAAGGTGTGAGTATTTATTACACTTTCAATATTAATATGGTAATGTAAACAGATTGTCTGAAATTTAATGCAGCTACATATACAAAGAATTTTACCACCTGGCAGTAACATTTTTATTTATTTAACAAAGGTTTTAAATGTTATTTTTACCCCACCTAGCTAATTCAGTATGACAGCGAGTAAACGCATTGAGAAACAAGTGCCAAACAGTGTAGAATGCAGAGTCCATGCTTGGCTTAACTGTTGATAAATATATGGGAAAGGATTCTCCATCTTCAAGTAAGAAGATTGTGCAAAGTATGCAGAACAATCCTAGTTACCGCAAAATGTTAGCTTTGTCAACCAGGTCAAAAAAGATTGCAGTTATAAAGGAACTATTTCATACACTTGAAATCAATGACAAAATCACACGTTGCAGTGACATTTTTCTGAAGAAAAACTGTGAGATCAAACAGATGCTTGTGTCATACATTCGACCTGTTCTTTTGAAAGATGATTTTATTGATTGGTATGAAACAATAAAATTTATTGATGAGGCATTCTGGCAATTCCTACAGATAAAAAAGAAACCTAACCTTGTATACAAATTTTCTGAGATGCTTACTCTCCAGAAATGTGGAAATCCTGCAGAGCCTGTCATTCAATTAGGACGGATGCCATTTGGTCTTATTGAATATCTAATACAGTTTTTTGTAACTCCTCATGATAAACAGGTAATTGTACTGTATGTAACAGTTACACATTTGTATTAATATTTTGTAAAGCGCACTGCATCTACAATGGTCGTTCCAAAAAAGATCCATACCTTTCCCATATGGAGAATATTAAAAATACCATCCTCCTCCTCTCTGAAAATCCAACTGAGTTTTAAGACATTCTTAAGACATTTCTT
Source organism: Muricea muricata (assembly GCA_963855995.1). Lineage (NCBI taxonomy): Eukaryota > Metazoa > Cnidaria > Anthozoa > Malacalcyonacea > Plexauridae > Muricea > Muricea muricata. Next base: position 54,463,374 of record OY979716.1, on the reverse strand, counting down.
CATCCCATCACCTCCCTGGATGGCAGAAAATTTCTCTATGGGTGGGGTATGGATCTTTCATTGAAAGACACAATATAATTAGTGCTTGAAAGCATATGTCTGAATTTGTTAGGATTTCGGCAACATCCCCTCCCACCCTCACCTCGGATATCCTTAGTGAATGATCCCTTAAAGAATAAAGGCACATTCTTAACTGTTGTATAATGTTATTACTTTCATCCGATACCTATTCCACAAGATTGTCAGTTGTGGTACGAAACAATGACAACTGAGTTTCCTGGAAGATTTAAAAAACTATTTACAGGCCCAATGTGGAATGGTCAGAACCAAGAGAATGTTGGATATGCTCAAAAGGTACATAGATTATAAATTATATACATGCATACATATATACATACATATATACATGTTGTATTTATTACCAACATAATTTAATAACATTTCAATCTTATATGTAGGCCCTTGTAAATGTGCCTGCCTACTCACATACCACACAGGTCAACATGGACAAATGTCTTCCATTCACAGTCACTTCAAATGTTCAGGTAAAGTGTGTACTTAATTTTGGCTACTGCTTACATTACTTTAACAGTTAAAATTAAAATCATTCATATGGTCAATATATACTTTTGCATGTAATCATTACACGAAGAAGCCCTGCTGAAGTTGAAGGAAGCCAATCCGACTGGTAGATTTTGGGTAAAAATTGACGGAACAGACGTGAAAACTCTTTTGATGGAGTCCATGAGAGGTAACTGGAACGATGATGCAGACCTGGGTGATGGGACGTTGGCAATCACAAGAAAGCAGTATGATGAAAGAGTTAAAAGTGCCATTGCATTTACGGATAAAGATAAAGACAAGAAAGCCCTTGTTGAAAAGCTGATGGCATGTGTCAGCAAGTTGTCTGATGATATAGTTTTCGTAAACAAGGAATTTACCTCTGCTGTGAAGGTATATCAAGACAAATACATTGCACCCAACACTCCAATTAATACATTAAAAGACAGCAACTGGAATGTTGTTGAGTAACAAATGCTTCTGCAGGAGGATCAGCACCTTAAATCTACTTTTGAAAGTTGTGTAAACAATCCTAATGCTGACAAAAGTAGTGAAAGCTTGTTCAACTTGTGCATAACTGTTGTAAAAGAATCTACTTCGGCTTTCAAAGCATATTTACAAAAACTATTCAAGAAAAAAAGAGTAGCTGCCAGCCATGTCGAAGTTATTTAAACAGGGAGGTGAAGAAAAAAATGAGTGAAATAGGTTTCAAAGTTGTAGGTCATGAGCAACTAACAGTATATTCTATCTTATTTTTTCATTTAGTTCTCACACTACAGTATGACATACAATCATACACATTAGTAATACTGTAAGTGCAAAAGTGTTACCTATTTGTACAGGGGGATAATCAGTTCTAATAAACTGGTTGTGGGGCTCCAATAATTGAGTATGTGCTGGTATCCTGCCTAAAAAAAATCTCCGGACCATTGATGTAGCTGTTATGAACTTGAAAACAGAAACTGTTGTACTGTTTTTCTACCCTTGCATTTCTACCTGGTTTTAAACAAATTACACATCTTCTTCTGACCTCCTACCCTATGGCTACTCTTCTACTTTTGTACTGTTAACTTTTTTAGAACCAATCAATGTTTTGCTTGTTATGTATTTCTTAACTGTTACAAATGTTTGAACATATTTTCTTTGTATAGGTACAACAACTGATGGGGAGTTTTGTAGTTTAAGGACCAATGGTGAGACAGGTGCTGTTCACTTACGGCAATTGATACACAATGCAAAAGAGGAAGCAAGAAAGATGTTCAAAAATTCATTGCTGAGCATGCTACAAGTCAAATCAAGTGAGTCTAAATTTATAATAATTATTTATTACTAGAGCAGTAAAATACAATAATAATAAAAAATATTCTGCGATAAACTAACACAGCTATTTATTTTAGTCCTTCCAGATGGAAGCCCTAAAAGCAAGAAACCCCATGATGCTATTCCAGCTTCTCTGTTACTGGAAATTTGCCATTTAATACAAAGTGGTATCACAGAAACAGAAGTTGTTAGATTGGTCAGACGAAAACTCGTTCCAAATGGTTATCAACCATACCCATTCATAAGGAAAACCCCAGAAACCTTCCTCAATTTCCTCAGAAGTCTTGTTGTGACATTTCTGTTTCGTCATGCTGTTCAAAAGCTCAAAAGTGACGGTGTTGACTTCAGTATGTATCTTCATGTACCAGAGGTTGATCCTATCACCAATGAAGTTCTCCACGACAGGGGTGATCATAATCATGTTTTCAAATGGATTGCAACAAGTACAAGAAATGGGAACTGTGAGGAACTTGATTATGCTGCATTTGATGGTGTGCTTCGTGATGAAAAGAGTGGTTTGACTCAGGCAGCACTAATTGGCGAGAGGAAGCAAAGCTTGTTGGATGCAGAACGGTTGATGTCATATCACGTGGTAAAATCTTTAAGAAGACAATGCTATGAAACTGAAGCACAATATGTTGAAATTATCGTCAATTGGCACAATGCCATAGAGGGCTTAATCAGCTCCAAAGGTGCAAGTACAGTTATGAAATGTTGAACTACATTGATATCGGCTACCCAGAGCACCCACGAGCTGGAGGTTCTGACGACCTGGAAACTTTCTTTGGTATAGTTCACCGAAACCTTGACACAACTTTTACATTGAAGCAGTTCAAGGAGTACTGGCCTAAAACTGTCAGGTGATTTATGCCTGTTGTTTCACATGCATTGTAAGAAATTATTTGATTAGTGTTTATATATCCATGTCTTATAGAGAATTCACAAAGAGAATGGACATGAATCTGCCATTTTATTACCACATACTAAATGATCGTTACCGTGAAGAACTTCCAAACTTTGATGAGAAGCCGGAATATGATGAGGGTACAGTTAGTGCCAGGAACCACTTTGCCTACACCGACTGTGCCTAAACTAGAGGGAAGACAGCTCGATTTTCGTGTGTGCTCGATCTGCACTCCCAGCTCGTCACACAAAGAGTATACGACAGAGTTTTCACAAACCTGAAAACTATTTGCCATCTCCTAATGAGTGATAAAATACTGTCTGTTGACCACTTCATGGATTGGTATACTTGTTACAATTCTATTTTGTATACCTTGCAATGTTTATTGGCTGATTGCTCTGACCAAGTTGTAAATGGAACGTGCAAGTTGCTATTTTTCTAGTTCCTATGATATCATCTAGCTATTGAAAAAGTGAAGAAGGGCAACAGATTTCTTGAAATTAAATTTGACTTGCAAGTTCTAGCAGCAACTTGACTGGAGCAATCATCTACTGAACATTGTAAGACTGAATGCTATGCTGCACTACTCAGGGGAACAGAACATCCTGTTTGAATAAATATACCTGGAACTATTAACCATCTTCTGGCATGGCAGGCATTGGTACACTGTAAGTTTATCATGTATATAATTGGCACTGTAATATTTACTTTAGATTTTGTCATTATAATCATATGTCTTACTGTTAGGAAGCCGTCTATTCTTTTTAGTCAGTAACACGTTTGCAAAATAGATATGGTGCTTTATAGCATATACATATCTGTATGTAACATTGTCTAAAACAACCACCGTTATTTCATTTTTGTTTATAGTGTGTGTCACTTTAGGAAGTTTAATAGTAGGAATATACCCAATAAGTGTCCACAATCCCAGCAATGCTTTACCAACAATAGCATTCTCATCCTGCTTGTTCATTGGTTCTTGACTCAAGCATAATTGTGGAGCAGTCCCATTTAACAGTAATTGTTTACATGAATGTAGTGCCTCTTGAAAAAGTTTATGAAAGCTACTTCCCTTAAAGATAGGTTACAGTCGCATCTGCGCATGCGCTAGCTTTGTTTACGTTTTTTGTTTTGATCAGCTTTAATTGTATAAAATGAAGTATTTGAGTTCGTCGGCATAACAATGAAATATAATTTTACCAACAAAGAGCGAAGGAGTGCAGCAACAGCGAAGCGTTTCTGTTTTTGTCCAAAGCCATTTTTTTAATCAGAAGCATTCTAGAGCGGCAATTTCAGCAAATCGAAATAGCGAATGTGCGGGTTTGAATCATTTTTGTATTTAAATTGATTTTAATGCCTTACTGGTTTTGGAAGTGTTTATTTGTTCTTTATGATGAAGATTTCTATCGCGGGACGGCGAGACCTTCAACAATCCATATTGCAGTCAGTCTTTCGAGAGAAGTTGTTCGTTGGATGATTTCGAGGCAAGCACTATTGACAATGCTGCTGCTGTCTCAAACTTGGACAATATTGCAATGTGCTTTTGTCGTGACCACTGTCTTCAGGAGAGAGAAACAACTTCTGTTTCAGGGGATTTCGGGCAATGCATGAACAACAGCAGCAAATTGAGATTGCTATTTCTAACAATTGAAAGCAGCTTTGTAAATAAAGCCTCTGTTAGCTTCCATTAAAAAAAGGCAACATTGAAAGTTCTGGCACAATACTGCTGTGTTGCTCGAAACAGAACACTAGTTTTGACCATAAATCATTTTTTAGATAATATACACTTAGTGCACATGATTATTAGTCTAGAACATTGTTGGATGAAGAAAATGAATTTGAATTTACAAATGTTTGTCAAATAAATTCTTTGTACATTTCAAAATGTTGGTAAAGAAAATGTTGGCTGTTTCGCTCAATGTCAGAGCTCATCAGCATGCCTAGAGTCACTGGCAAATATTCTATTTGGTCATTATACAGGTAATGTAATCAGCAATCTTTTTTAATTGTATATGAAATAATAAATAAATGACAATCTAGTATATGAAAAAAACATCACTATGAACAAAGGAACATAGTGTACACTGTATAAGCCAGTGACTCAGACATGGACAGCTTGGTCCTTGATTGGACCTGGGGGTTTGAAATCAGAGTTTTCCTTCTCTTAGATGGACTGCCTGCCAAGGCTCATGAGCTCCATCTACCCAAAATAAAAGTTCTAACAACACCATTACTCGAGTCTGGATTGGTGTGTTTCCACAAGAGACTGCACAGCAGGTGGTGGAATTGCTGAGATATTAGGTGCAATTCTTCTGGGATCCTCACCCAAACACCAATTATGAAACTATGTACTTTAAAAGCTTACCACAACAACCTGTTTTATCCAATGGGACTCTTCAGGTGGTAGCCACCACCTGAAGATTCCCATTAGATAAAACAGGGTGTTGTGATAAGCTTCTGCGGTACATAATTTTGGAGCACAATTATAACATATAGTATACTGAACTCATTCACTACATTCTTCTAAATCAGGGTCATCTGCGACCGTGTAGTGTATGACAATGTTTTTCTTGTGTCGTTCAATCCATGTGTTGAATTTGACTTGGTCAAATGATGATGTTGGGTTTGCTGAAATGTTCACAAAGGACTCGAAAGCTCTTCCATCTTGTTTCTGGAATGGTCTCACAGATCGCAAGTCGGTACTTATCACTGTTTCATCATTGGTGGATGATTTGTGCGAATGCATGGTTGATTTAGGTTGGATGTTCACCAGCTGCTCATACGCTTCCACGATCTTTGTAACTCCTCCCGAAGCCTTGCTTGCCCTTTCGATCACTTTCTTGGTCTTGTTGGCACCCATTGACCCGATCAACTTTTTCATCTCGCAATTCCTGTTCTCTTGAAACAAATCAATTTCTATGTTCTTTCCAGAACCACCTTTCCAGTTGACTGTAGCAGCCCATTTGCAGCAATGGGCTTCTGCTTTTGACAGCAAGACTTCACACTGGAGGGTGTTTACCAACATCTCGATAGCAAACTGATTAAACCCCGGTGTCGAAAAGAAATGGATCAACAGCTGTTTCCGCAGGATAGACAGGTGATCACCATTACCCGTTGAAACAGCATCTTTAAAATCCAGAAGCAGCATAAAGCACTTGATGATGTTCACTCCGTAACACCAAACACCATCTGCACCATTGCTGTCTGAGGTGTCCTCATCCGATACTTCTCCACTGTGGAATACAAACTCATCCAGGAATTTGTCGATGACTTTGATGATATATGTTTTTCTATATTCTTCATTTTGAACATAAACACTATGAGGACTGTTTGCTTTTGGTCTTTGTTTTGTATCAGTCATCTGGAAAAATTCCAGCAAGGCTTCGATGACATAACATTTCCCAACACTGTAAAACAGCTGCTCGCAGTCCTCATAGTGTTTGACATCAACCGTAACATTTCTTCGGTTAAGCTTTTCCCTGAAAAAGCGGAGAGTCCCTCTCTCTCGCCCTGAGTTTTTGTACAATTTCTTGAACACAGTCTGAACAAATGAAAACACATGAAGCATGGTAAATGCTATAGGTCAAAAAAGATGACTGTTAGAAATTATTGTACTTCTTACTACAACTTGGAAGTTATTTCATGATTGCATCCAATATTTCAACATAAATACAGTTTAATACATGCATTTTGTTTCCTTAGGGTTTTTTTTTTGGGGGGGGGGAGTTGGGCAGCTGAAGAAGTAATTAAAGCTATCTTGTTTCAATCAAAATCACAATGCTGTTACTGTACATGATGATATGGAGTTCATTGAGAATAGTTTTGTAATGATTTAAAAACAACCCTGGATGGATCCATTCACACATCATAGGTGTATAGTTGTTGGTCAACCTAGGATGCATCATGACTGATAACCCCAGGTAAGGAATACATTTTGAAATATTGAAAAATAGAATTGTCTATACAGTCAAATACTATACTTGGCAGTTGGCACCAGGGGAAGCGGGACACACCCTGTAAATCTATCCCTGATTAAAAAGTACCTCAGTTAACAACCTTACTGTTACCACAAATGAAACATTTTATTTTTGTGATGTTTGGTTTTTATTGTCAAACAGTCAACTACAACCTTGCAAGAGAACATTAAGCCTTTGCATACTGTACCTTTGCTGAAGAAAAATATTGCAAGTGTTAGCAGATTACTTTTGCTTACAAGATTGTATTACTGCGTATGGGGAAAATTTAACAACACAGAGCACATTATACAGTACAGACCAAATTAATGATTGAGATGTAGCATTGTATAAGCTATAAAAACAAACTATATACTTTATATGCAATAGTCTATACCTTCAAGAAACTTCTCTTGGTGTGCCAATCAACAATGCAGAATGGATAAATATGGTCCAACCTTTGCTTTGCTGAATGGCATCCAGCCCTCAGATCCTTTGCTCCTGCAAACCGAACACGAGTCAGCTGATCACCATAATACGGTATTTTTACACCGCGCAATGGATCACTCTTAGAAGCAGCTGGTGGTACATGTGCAGCTGGTTGGTCAGGTCTAGAGGTGGTTCCAATTATGGGAGTTGGGTCAGTACAGGATACAGGGTCTGGTGCACACAATCCAGCAGCAGAATAGATGTCTTCTGCCCATTTTTCCAGTTGGTCCAGTACATCCACAACTTCCGCATACTTCTTTTCATCCTTCATGATGATAGGCATTGTCAGAACTTCTGACATTTTTCCCATTTCACCTGCATACTTACAATTTGTGCTGCTAGCTATGTAGGATTTGAACATTTCAAAGCCAGGTAAATGTTCAAACAAGATTTTGGCAACAAGTATCCTATACCGGTTTCGAATTGCCTCCAATTCCAGTCGATTGATATCCACCAGCTGATGGACATTGCAATCTTTAAGCTCTTGCTGTGGACCAGAATCGGGCAATCCTTGATCAGAAACACGGTGAAATACAATACTTGTTGCCACAGCATGAACACTCTTGTTTTGGACATCCTGTCTCATGTCATGTGCCTTCTCCTCCCAATCAATATTGTCCAGCACATACACAAATTTATGACCAGACTTCACCAATGCAGCAGCACGATCAATGAAATGTTTGCCGATGTCTTCAAGAATTGGGTATTTCATTTTTGGTTCAAGACACATGCCATACTTATGTAAACGAGTAACCAACTGAAATAATAAAGGTAATAACAAATGTAAGAAAATGATAAAAAATATAAAACACTTTCCGTGTTGATATACAGTTATATCAACACGAGTGGAAATTGGAGAAATGAGAAATTGTGTGGAAACACGATGCCCGCAGGGCGGAGTGTTTTCACACAATTTCGAGTTTTTCCAATTTTCGTGAGTGTTGATATAACTGTATATCAATACGGAAAAAATGTTTTATATTTCTTTTATAATATAGCACAAAGAACTTTAACAGAAGAGTGGCGGGAAATTCTCCGTGTTGACATAGAGTTATATCAACACGGCTCATAGCCGATCAGCGTTCAGAATTTACAAATGCTATATTATAAATGAGTATAAGGGCACAAAGGCAAATTTACAACATATGCCATAGGGGGCAAAAATATATTTATCTCTCTGGAAACCAACATTAATGTTTGAAACATTTTCTGCAAGTGACAAAGTGTATAAAGTATCAAGCAAACTTTTTAGCAGAACCAAGACAATAGATGAGTTGTGCATGTCATCGCAAAACTTGTAATACAAGGACTATGTCAAGTAGACTTGAAAAATCTAATACTAGCTTAAACATTTTCTGCATGATTCTAAATAATTTTTTGGAAAATAGTATGCAAACTATGCTCCATTTTTATTTGCTACATAATTATAATAGTAGACTTGGCCAGAAATATTCGAAACATCATACTGAAGAACTTTTCCAAATGTGTAGCAAATTTCAAAAGTTTGTAGTGAAATTCACAAACTAGTTTGAAAACAAACCTTATGATTATATAAATATTTAATTACTTTTACAGACTAGTGTTTGAATATCTTTATCAACTTTTAAACTTTGCAACAAATTTAGGAACTTTTAACATATTTCTGGCCAACGTTTTGTGAAAATTGAAATCAACTGTAATTTCACCATAGCATATAATTACATCAGGTTAACGCTTTAACAAAAAATAAATTGCAGATTTCAAAAACCATAATAAAGATTTTTTGTTAGATAAAGGTACATTGTTGCTACTTGCTGCCAAATATACTCCACCACCTACCTTGCATTAATATTAATGATTAATTTCACCTACAAGACACAAATGTTACCCAATACTGTAGCTCTTCCTTGGTGGGTAAACTTTCCAACATTAAGTGCTTTTTATTAGGGGTAGATTTTGGCCCTTTGATTAATTAGTGCCGGCCAGGGGTTTTAGGGTATATGGTATATTGTAGTTTTTAAAATTGGGTATAGGGTATATTTACGGGTTTTTCATGTATGAATTTGTATTTTTTGGATTTTCAGGATCCAATGTTTTAAACCATTTTGGTATTTTTTTAAATTGGGAGCATAATTTTGGGTATTTTTGTAGATTTATATTGGGTATATAGGATACCACGACACCCCCTGGCCAACCCTTATTAATTGTTTAATCTGTGAGAATGACTTACATTGACAGATGCTTGGCCTTCTATTAGCAAAATAGAAAGGACTCGTTGAATTCTGCTTAATTCATGACATCGCAAGAACATCATGATGCCATAAATTAAACATATAGCAGGATTCTTCTTTTCTGGATAAATGCGATTTTCCAAAAGAGCACACAGAATGTTGTTCGTAACTGGGCACCTGGAAGCCAACTCCTCCAACACATCTGACATCCAGCTGTCAGCAGATATGCCATCATAGTCTCTTTGTCTTAGGACAGATGGTTCACTCCTTCTGGCAACCTCAATGAGTTTTTTGTTTGCCTTTTCCAGCACCTGGCCAGTCTTAAAATTAAAATATCATTAACGCATCTATCGGAATTAATAGCAGTTCAGTCAAAGCAGTTCTAAAGCAGTTCCTTTCACGGGAATGAGCGAAAGAACGTGTTTTCTCGGGCTACTATCACACTATCATAATTTTAGGGTCGAAATCGCTTTTACAGGTCCATTGAAGGTTGAAATTTGATGCGGTGACCATGCAAACCCGCATACTGTTTGTATTGTATTTACTTATGTATATAGAGAAAAGTTATATTATGTATTATTGTTATAGTTATTTTAATGTGGGCAATACCAGTGCTAAATGGGAATGCTAATAAAGATTGTTGTTGTTGTTGTTGTTGTTATTACACTGCGGCATAAAAGGACACACAATGAATAAACCATTGTGTATATGGCACAATGAATCATTCATGATATAACAACTCATTATGGCGCTGAATATTCCAAAAGGAAAAATAGCATTCAAATTAGTCTACTCTCGGTAAACGCAAATATTTCAAAGTAATTACAATCATAGGTGTGACTGCAGTAGGACTATTAGATTGTTCGCCAAAGTCGATGCTGTGTCGCGGTGAATTTCCAGTTGAACGGACTTTGGCAGGTGGTTTTGGGACAGACAACGAAAGCTCGACACACCGTTTCGCGCTTACATCTCGTTGCAGTACGCGTTGGGTTTCTGTAATAACCCCCTTCAACTGAATGGCATTGTTTAGCCTCCGTTCACATGGCGAGCATATCAAGTGAGGAAGACTGTTGCTTTGTGGCAACTCACCGCCATAAATGAGCTCTGCGTTTCGTAAAGTGGTCTGATTCCCCTTTCGAAACAGATTTTTACTGTGCCCAGGATCAGCAATGCAATTGCAAAGTCTGCAATGTGAGATACTGCTGGTCGATTCAAGTCGTTTCTTGTAGAACTTTTTCGGCGTGCCTTTGCTAGCCATCGACTCGATTGAAATGAATGGACTCAATGGACTATTGAAATTTGACCTATGCATATGACTCGACACCTCAATGCTCGACACTTGCAATGTAATTTGATACTTCTTATGTTTGAAGACAGGATGTAACACGTTTTTATAAAGATTTTCGAGTTCATAATTAGGCGCAATACACAAATTTACATATAGCAAGTAGCGTAAATTGTTTCGAAATTTCCCAACATGACAAACAAGCTACTGTACTACCCCACCCATAGGCAAATTCAATTTTATCACTCAAAATCTGCGTGACACATGACCAGCCCCAAACAGGGTTTTTCTCCACAAGAGGAAAAAGCCTGGGTACGAGGTTGGAGTGCATGAAGATACAGACAGCGGTGATACAGATCATACAGTAAGATCATTTTAGGATCGTTTTATAGATCTTTACATTACTATGTTTTTGAACTTTATGGAAGTATGTAAAGGTGTTAACAATTGCATGTTGACAAGTTTACCATGCTGCATACCTTATTACTAAGAAACTCTCAAGATCCTGTTCCAGCTGATCAAACAAATTGAATACATCAAATTTGTAGTCAGGCTCTATTATATTGTAAAATATGAGAAAGAGGTACAACTCTCACTAAAATATAGATTAAATCTCTTATAGTCACCATTATTTGTTATTATTAGTATTTATTTAGTATAATCTATAGTAGTGTTCCCTTTCTAGGATTCAGGCTTTTTCGTGGAAGAAATGTTCAGCTAAGAGAAGGAAGACTTGGGAGAAGAGAGTAGACATGGGGTCTGCTGCCTATTTGCTGACTGTGGAGCATCACGAATGGTTAGGTGGTGAATTGGGTAGCGGAGCTGATATTCCCTCAACATAACTGTCACTGTCTTCTTCACTGGTTACAGTCAATGTTTCTTCACCAACAGGACAATGAACAGATCTTATTTAATACATGTGTCACATTACAGTCACAGCAAAATAGAAGCATGACACAACAACCTCCTGTTAAATTACCTATCAGAATGCTATATCTTATTCGTGAAGATTCTGATTGGTCAATAAACAGAAAGTTTTGAACAGTGTAATAAACTTTTTTAAAAATATTGAGGAATTGATCAGAGGAACTGCTAAATTTGAGCAAATGAATTGGTCAGATATATTTGGAACGCTTATATTGCTGCGACTGGTAAACTGTGTCATACAAAGCAAGTTTACCAAGAATAGTATTTTTTTCTTTGGAGAACATACACTAAGGTTATTTTGCAAACAAATTAATTCATAGTTTTCACATATTGGTATTCATCAATTAATACAGCAATGTAGTAGGAATGGAAAAGCACCATTCCTCCTACAAATATTCAATCATTTAAGGAGTGTCCTCTTTCTTTGCTTCATCACTACCCTTGCTACAAGTTAGTGTCTCCTCTTCTTCGTACACTAAAGGTCTGAAATAAAAATATAAAAATGTCAGTAACACTGAACATTCAGCATTTGCAATTGAAGTCGTAAAGCATCATAGGCATGTGAGGGGAATTTCCAAACAGGTAGCCATTTGTTTTACAAAAGGGCAGGAAATTGGTCAACTGATTTTTTCAAGTCAAATGGCTAGGTGTTCATGTATGTCCAGGGACATATGAGGCTTTGGATAGTGCTTTGTCCTTACCATGCATATGACAGGCTCTTAAACCAGGAATCCTAGACATAACTAATTTATCCTATTACTCCTAACATGTAACTTTGTTTTATTGCCAACGACCCACAGGTTAAAGATATTTGAATATTTGATACAGTGATACATCATCACATTATATGGACATCCCTATATAGTATGATAAATTTTTTGATAAAAACAGTTGATTTGTGAGAAGATAATAGCCGAATTTGAATTTGCCTTCTGACTTTCACTGTTTCTGATTGGATACAAAAGAAGTTGTCACATTGGCAGCTTTGGACGATCATATATATTTCCTATTCCAAAATTGTGTCCATATATTATTTGTCCTGAAATTTATAACTGTTTTATGTCGGACAAACATGTGCGGTTTCATATTTCAAAGCCATAAATACGACACATAAAAAGTCTAACATATAAAAAAAGCCTCAATTATTTTATACTGATTTTACACACCATGAGAGCGAAGATGTTAGTAAACCCTTGGGTAAACGTTCGGCCGACAATCGACGTTTAGTTGTTGTAGAGGTGACAGATATAAAAATAAAAAATACAACCGGCAAATTCACATCTTGAGAGTATAGAACTTCCAAAAACATTGCTACAAAGAAATAGAAAACATATTCACTTACTTGGTGATGGTATTGATATGTTGGCTTCACTTCCGACCCATGAAATTGTAGCCTCAACTGATGTCTCGAGTGTCTCATGAATATTACTAGTCTGGGTAAGCAAGTGGCTGAATGAAAAGACGCAAACATATCAGGAAACGTTATAGTTCGTTACCATATGAAATTGGCAACTTTCATGTATTGTTAATTAATCAAGTTCTTACCACAAAGCCTGTTTTGTCGCTTTTGGGGCTTCTGTAGTGTCGAACGAATCTAACAATATTTGCACAACATCCGCATCTGTTTTCAGAGCGTGCTTTTCTTTATATTCCTGCCATCGAGGAAACAATTCATATAAGTAGATTCTAGACGACTCTCTTTTGGCATAGTAATCCTTTCTGCATGCAGTTTAAGCACGATTTGCTCTGGAACTCGTAAAATTTGAGCTTGAAGCTTCGCTATCGCTCCTCGTAGATAAAATTTCTGCAATGAATAATAATTAGTTATGGTGCAATACTAGAAGACTGGGGAGAATGTTATTGTATGTAGGTGCCGGAAGTAAACAAAACATTGAAAACTGGTGCATGTGTAGATGCGACTGTAACAAATCTTAAAGAACCATTACTTCAGAAAATTGCTCCTTATCATCTGGTTCAGTTTGTGGTTCATTAACATGTTCTTCTGTTTCACTGACATTTATATTCAGTACTTCATCAACCTCATTAAGAAGTTCATCATCTGAGTTTGCATTGGGCAATTGAGTTTCAGGGACAAAAAAGTCGGCTGGGTCCACAATTACTTTTACAGTCAGTGGAAAATTTGGGCAGTTGCAGGTTGGCTTTTCGATATCCAAAAGTGGACAAATACTCCCTGCTTCATCAAGGCCATCAGGATTTTCAGGGGCTAATGCACAGGCAGTAGAAGACATAACTGTGTCAACATCAAAGTTCCAAATTAGAAGAACTTCCTCATAACCATTGACAACATCAACTTCATCAAACTAAAATTTAAACAGCAATAATGTATACGTTAATTAATTGAAATAAACACAATACAATTATAATTACTGAAGCTGATAAACCTTTACTTGAAAATAGAGGTTTTATAGACTTGACTGTATCATGATGAAATATGTTTGCAAATTATTCAAATGTTTACCAACAAAAGAGTAAATACACACAAACAGACGCGGATGTTCATATTTATATTTGTTTGTATTATGGTGTTTGAGCAACATTTTGATGGATACAGATGCTTAAAAATTGTAAGGTGACAAATAAATGCAAGATAACCTTGAAAGATATACTTGTAGATACGCGTATAAGACAGGAAGACTTGATGCCTTCCAGTTTTTGGAGAAGCTTTTCGCTATTCAGCACAACACAAATTCATCTTTCTGCCAAAGAATTTACAAAGCTAAAGTGGCAAAAATAGCCCCCCAGAGAAAGAAAAGGTAGGCCTGTTATCTTAAACTGCACTGGGTTTTCTGTGTCCACACAGTGAAGGTATACAACATTGCAATCTTTCAAAATGTCTGCTTGGTTCTCATGTTCATCTATCGCGTCCATGTTGAAAATGGCAGCTCGGCTTCGCATTCCGTTGATAATATTGATTGCCAAAAAGCATCATGGGATAACCTGTCAATCCGCCTTTACAAACGGACAAAATATCATTTTTTAATCCTTGTTTTAATGACCATTTTTTTATGATCATTTGTCATCGGTATGTTATTATGCCTAATATAAGCTTAAATTTGGTAAAAAATATGCCCTATTAATTACATAAAACGTTTTGAAATATTTATGAAACTAAATTTTTATGTACATAAACTTTGAGTTTGAATAAAACCGTTTAAAGCCAATTTTATATCTTTGCTCGTATTCTTTTACATGTAAAGTTCGTCAATATTTTAAAATACAGTAATAAGAAGACATTGCATTTACAAAACATAAACTTACTCTGGAATTTAAACAGTGAATAGACTGGAGGAGTCCAGCTACGCCGGCCTTTACAAAGCATTAAAACACAAGTATAAATACGCATTATCAAAAAACGTACCTGATGTTTCACGCCATAGTCAATTCTTGGGAGAGTCTCTTCTCTTCAAGAGTCTTGTGGCAGTTGTTTTCATCTGAGTTCTCGCATTTTGGATGTCGTAAGTGTTTGCTACTCTTGATAGTCTGCCATATTCTTGAGATCAGAAATTGACACCCTTCGTTGGTGAGCCATGGCGGCCCCACACCTAAAACTTTAGGCCCCGTTTACACTATACCAGATTACATCGGAGCGTAGCGATTTTTATACCGGATTAGGCTGTTGTTTACACTACACCACAGTAATCCGGTACGTGCCGCGGAGCAAAAATCACTCCGCATTGGAGGTGGTACGAGAAGTAATCCGGTGTCACGGTCTCTGCATTCCCCCAGTCTGAGTTATTCCTTTGATTATCTGCGCATGCGCATAGACAGTGGACCGCTGAGCACGTAGCTAGCTGGCCTGAATGCTCCCCCAGTCTCAGTTATCCCTGTTTATATTTTTGCTTTTTGTCTTTGCTTATTTACAAAAAAAGACTTTACAAGTATTCTTATCAAGGCACATTATTGTTAGATATGATAAGGCCGTTAAATATTGTATTTTTTTCTTTGTAAATATGATCACTTTTGTATGATTTTTAAAAGAGATAACTTAGACTGGGGAATATTGAGACTGGTCTGATTACTCTCCAGTCTGAGTTATCTTCTGCTATATTTTGTAAATGTGATAACTTAGACTGGGGAATGTTGAGACTGGTCTGATTACTCTCCAGTCAGTTATCTCCTGCTATATTTTGTAAATGCGATAACTTAGAATGGGGAATATTGAGACTGGTCTGATTACTCTCCAGTCTGAGTTATCTCCTGTTATATTTTGTAAATGCGATAACTTAGACTGGGGGGGGGGGGAATATTGAGACTGGTCTGGAGTATCTCTTGTTAAAAATATTCATATCCAATAATTTAATTTCTTCAGAAGTTACAATTTACTTACAATTAGCACAATAAAAAAGTGTTTTTTTAGTTAATTTTCTTGGAACATCCTCACAACTATGGTGAAACTATCCAGAACAGGCAGAACATTCTATCATAAATGTGCCACTGTCTGGCTTTCTGCAGTGACAAAACAAATTGACAGTTCTAGTCATCTTCTCTTGCATTTGTTCACATCCTGGAGATTTGACTGGAAATGGTGCTAATTCATTGCATTGAAAGCACAGAGCCAAGTGCTTCCTCATACAGCCTTGATCATAGATGAGTTGACTTGGATCATCACCTGCGAGAAGAGTGAATGCCACAGCAAGAGCAAAAACGCCACAGTCATTACATCCTTCCTGTTTCTGCATAGGTGGATAGTGTATAATCATGCTGGGGAGACTGGTGTCGAGCAATGATGCCAAAGACGAATGAAACTTTTGTCTCTTTTTCTTGTTTTGTTCCATGAAGAGGGAGTCATAAACTTTAACTGAGTTTTCTTCACATCCGATGTTGCTTACAGTAACCCAAGGTTCTACACCCACATTAATAACTTGAACAAAATTTTTCAATCCTTTCTCAACTTTAGGGTTTTCTCCCTCAATGCAAGCACAGAATGCAACCCCTTTACCTTCAGGAAACTTCTTTGATAATAACCACTGACCATGGTCAACATGTTCATCAGTTAGCCAGAAGCCATTGTCAAGAATTTGTAAACTTAGCTGTTCATACTTGTTATTTTGTGTGCTCGGCAACACTTCACGTTGGTGTCTGGCTCTCTTCTTTTTGTTGATGGTGTGGCTGTTGCTGGTGTGATTGCTAGTGGTACTGCTGTTGTTGTTTTGGGAGGTCTCATTGCTGATGGAGTGGTTATTAAGGGTGGTGCTTTTGCTGTTGGTTGTGGTGCCATTGTTGCTGCTGTGGGTGATGTCTTTGTTTCTGCAAGTATCATCGCTGCTGGTGACCTTTCTGCAAGTATCATTGCTGATGGAGTGGTTGTTAAGGGTGGTGCTTTGCTGGTGGTGTCTTTGTTTCTGGAAGTATCATTGCTGCCGGTTGTGTGGTTGGTGTTCCCATTGGTACTGCTTGTTTCATGGTTGGTGGTGGTGGTGTCAATGCTGTTGTAGTCATGAAGCTTGCTATTTTGATAAGGTTGTAGTTGATCATGGGGAACCTTTTTTTTAGTGGAAGGGCATTTTCTTTCAAGGGCAGTAAGGTTACACATTGAGAACTATCAATTTCTGCAATCCTGAAAATAATATAAATGTCATTCTTGTGATATATACATGGTTCGAATCATTATCATCAGGTCCTTATAATCATCAGGACTTAAACCATGAACATCCTTAAATTTTATTGAGTACTTAATGTGTACTTAAAAGTAAAATGAGTACTTAAAAGTAAAAACTTCTTTTAAAAAATTTACATTGGTTCATGAAGACACATTTACACAGAATAAATAAGAGATCCTGTATCTACTTGCTCACAATCTCATTTCAAATACATCTCAATAGCATGGTGCCCTAGAGAGCTAAGCACTCTCATAGTGACAATTAACAAGCTATTATTATTTGAAATTCGTTTTCAAACCTGTATGGTCCTATCCAGCAGGGCTCCATTTTCCCACCTTTCCTTGATACATTTTTCATCTGTCGTTTGTATACAGTATCACCAACTTTAAACTCAAATGATTTTATCCCTTTTGCCTTCCTTTTTTGATACTGCGTTTTTGTTTTTGCTGTGCTTTCTCAACATTGCTCAGAACCTAAAAATGTTCATAATTATATTAAAGGGAAGTGGCAATATATTTTTTTCATCTATAAATTAAAGATTATGCTAAAACATATTAAAAATGAGTAAAAGTTTAATCTCTAGACAGTTGCGTCCGTAGAAAATAGCCATTGTTTATTCCGAAGTATTGTGCTTTGTCCGCCATCTTGAAACGATTTCGTTTATGCTAATTTATGCAGATTAAATATTTGTGACGTCACAACCTGGGTTGAAGGTTATAGCGCGAAATGCAAATTTCCTGGCAATTGTTTACGCGATGTACTGTCCCGTTTATGGGTGCACAAGCGATAGCAAAAAGAATACTGAGAAGAAGTTAAGCTTTTTCTCATTCCCAAAGCCGAATAGCAAGGATGAACAAAAACGACGTGACATCTGGATTGAATTTTGCAAGCGAAAAAACTTTGTTCCAACAAAATGCACGTGTTTGTGTTCACTACATTTCAGCCCAGATGCATATATTCCATCGCATTCTCCTTACTTTTTGGAGTCAATAAACTTCCCTGGAGAGCACAAATTATTACTTAAACCCAACGCCGTACCAACCTTAAACAAAGCACTTGATGAAGCCAAATCAGTAAAGCCTTTAGAAACTAAGAAGAGACGCACAGGAATTTTGTCAAGGAGAAAAGTAAGTGTATCATTACAGGAGGGTGCTATTATAAGAGAGTAAAGGGTAAAATTGAAGCTGGGATTCGACTGTTTTGGGGCTGGGAAATAGGGAATAGATTCCATTGATGTGCTAGAGAGGGGGCTGGTGATGGGGAAGGTACTGTAGTGAAATATTAACACCCCCAGCAAGGTACTACCAGGTGTGGCATGTTACAATCGAAGCTAGTCAGAAAACCTAGGGGTAAATAAATTACTGAATGTTAAAAAGAATGAACAACTGAGGCATGGAACTTGGGCATATAAATCACAACAATGGATTTGATAGGGATTCCCATCATGATTAAGGTACTTACCCCTATATCTATCCCTGAATAGGAAACCAAACATAATACAAATACAAATAGGTTTTATTGTTCTTTAAGGAGGTTGATGACTTGATTTGTCAAGCTGAAAAATCTGTTGAAGTGACAAATGGTGCAGAAATGATAGAAGCAATATTTGGTGCTGAAACATGTGAACAACAGGTTACATGCAATGTTGACATGCTTTAAGATCAATTCACGTTCAGACTTTGCCAGTGAAGTATTTTGGGAGAAGTCAAGGTACGCAAACAAAGGAGCCTAAAACCATGGTCACAACGGGAACACAAACCTACATCACCAGTGACTTGTTGTCTACTTTGTTGTCAAAGCCCAAGATGGTCTCAATCTGTTCACAAATTGATCCAGTCAAGTTGGTTATGAACAAAGATGAAAAAGCCAAAGGTAATGAAAATGAAAAAGAAAGAGAAACTGTAAGCATTAATATGCAGACTGCATTGGCAATTGACCGGGGTGATGAAGATTCAGACCAAGAGCAATCAGAAAATGAATCCGATGGTGGAGAAAGTTGTGATGAGGAAAGTGGAAGTGATGATAATTATAGCATCAGATCTCCTGCAAAAGGATTTCCTGCAAAAGATAGGGTGCTGGATGATGAACCAATAATTCTAACCAGTGAGAAGTCTGTCAAGGACCAATTGAAATTCATAATTTGTGAAGAGTCTATTGCAAGGACATTTGCTTTGTGTCTGAAATGTGAAAGTCGCTGTTCTGTTTTGGTCACAAGTGTAATTGGAAGCTATTGCAAGATTTTAATCTCATGTTCAGCTTCAGCAGGACATAACATATCCTGGTCAACAGGACCTCTTATGAATAGATTACCTGCTTTTAATCTACTTATGGCAGCTAGTATCCTAAGCACTGGTATGGAATCTAACAAAACAATCAGGTTTATGGAATCATTGAACATTTTGTCCATTAAGCGGCGAGAGTTGTCAAATATTCAAAGTGCATATGTAATCCCAGCTGTAGTAAGTGTTTGGAAAATGGAACAGCATAAATTATTGGATGGTCTAAACGGAAAACCAGTTGAGATAGCATCGGACATGCGAGTGGATAGTCCAGGACATTGTGGGCTACTTGGTGCTGGAAGTACACTTGATGTTGACAGAAATGTCATTCTGGACACTCAAATAATCAAGGTAATTTTATTAGTAATTAAGTAATGATATGCTACCAACACATACATAATTTACTCGCACACTAAAAGATTAACAAACACCTAACAAATATGCTATATTTGCAGAGCACAGAAGTCAAGAATGCAAATGCCATGGAATTGGAATCCCTTAAAAGACAACTAGCCTACCTTGAAGAGTCTAATGTAGAAGTCAAGAAGCTTATCACAGACAGACATACACAAGTATCAGCTTACATGGCTCGGGAAAGACCAAATATCAAACATACTTATGATGTCTGGCATTTAGCAAAAGGTAGCTGCTTATATACATATTCAGATAGTTATGTAATCTCACAGGAGTTGCATATAGGCTCTGGTCCTCGAATGTCACAATTTAATTCATGTTGCTTTTAGCACATCTCTTGAGTGGGACATTTTTTACAGCCCTAACTGTTAGATATTTGCATCCATAGGCGAGAAGAAAAGATTGCTGAAAGTTGCAAAGACCAAGAAATTTCAAGCTATAAAGCCTTGGATTGGGGTACAGCTATTAACTCAGTAGTTTGCTAAAGTTGTGTAAGTGATTGGCTGAAATTAAATGTTCCCGTTTATTTAGTCAATTGAAAATCACATTTACTGGGTGGCTAGTTCCAGCACAGATGAAAGGGAGGAAAAGTGGTTGAGCCTTTTAAACCATATCATTAATGTGCATGTTCATGAAGATTTAAAACTTTTTAAGAAGTGTTCCCACGAAGTACTGAATAGAGATTGGTTAAAAGCAGGTATGAGAGCCATGTTAGTGTTATAAGTAAATTAATGTACAGCCTGCATGCAGACACTTTTCCTCCTATTCCTGAAACTTAGAAAAATAAATTTTGGTTTCTGACTAGGTTCTGCTGCACCCAAGAAACTTAAAGAAATTTTAACCAGACCCAGACTAATAACTGCAATTTGGAAGTTATCAGACCACCACCAAACATCATCACTGGAAGCAAAACATGCCCTGGACAACCAATTTGCATCTAAAAAGATATACTATCCATATCATTCTTTAATGGCCAGGTTTTTATGATTATACTGTATATATTGTGTGTAGTTGAAGGGTTTATTATCAATTATAGGTGGTTAACTACTAATGTTAATTCTAGGTTGTTTTGCTCGAACATGCATTTTAATGAAAACTCACAGAGGAAACAAGCCAAGACAGAAATGGGAGAAGATCGGTGGGTTGTCATTTACCCAATGGCGCACAAAGGGGAAAAATCTATTGCCAGAAAAATAAAAGAGGAAGCCACATATAGTATGTTTAATACCAGAATACAGTAGTATTAGTCATTTAATCCTGCATATAATATACACAAAGCAATCTTAGTTAAATTTTGGAATGCACCAGCATTAGTGTTTCAACAACTTATTGGACTTAGCCAAATGGCAATAGTGCAAACAGGACACTCCCAATAACAATAACATTTACAAGTATACAATAACATAAACAAATAAATTACATTGTATGCAAATGCATGCAAGCACGCAGCAAGTGTCTTATCCCAGGTTAAATCTTCATACAAATGAAATTACAATCAGTTTATAACTCACAGTCAGTAATATCAATAATGACTCCAATTTATCGCTATGAAAAAATGGAGGTAACACACCTACCAGGATGTATTGCAGTCAATACCAAGCATTAGGTCTTATCAAAATAAATTAATTTGTTCAAGATAAATTACCTCTCTAAAGCTCACCTAGTGAAAGGTCCATCTTTGTTATGAATCTGTTTTTATTGTTAATTTAGAATATATAGAGGCAATTCAACTTCAATGTCTCAGATTGCGAGCAATGTATCACACTCTAAAGAAAGCACGAAAACATGCCTATCACATGCTACCTAAAGAACCGATGTCACTTGTTGAGAAATACCTGGGTGGCAATCAAGCAGAATCCAAGGCATCTGTTGTTGCCAGGCGGTATAGCAGATTTTCGAAACCAGCCTATCCAGTTGAAAATGGGCAGTCCATCTGCAAATGCACTGGCAAATGTGGAACTGTTAGGTGTCCATGTAAAGCATTTGGGAACACATGTACATCAAATTGTCAATGTAAAATAGATATGTGTTCAAACAAGTAAATATTGTAATAACTGTATATAATAATGTGTATAACAGCCCTCGTAATTCGCCTCGGCACTCGGCAATTGCCGAGGTAAATGCTGAGGCAAGTTACGATTTTCATACTTTGCCTCGGCAAAAAAATGCCGAGACAATTCCATCCGTTGTATCTCAAATTTACAAACTACAGCGCTTTTTTTGCCATATATAAACCACTTTAATAATGTGAACTTCACATCTGTTGGTTAAAATTAGCATGGCGTATAGCCACAATATTGGAAAATAATTGTAGGCAAGTAAAATTTCTCACTTCGGCGAATTCACTTCCTGTATGTTGCCGGTTTATGTCATAATTGCCGAGGCAAAATCGAAAATTATCGAAAGTCTTCGGCAATTATTTGCCGAGGCAAAAATAGTTGAATTACAAGGGTTGTATAATCCACCAAAAATACTTCGAATACGTATTCATACATCCGTCCATGATCATGTCAATTCACTTAGCAAATTTAAAATGAGTGTACAAACCAGTGGGGGAAGCAAATTCATTTCGGATGGCTGTATAAACACACGAAGGAAAGACTGCGCACTTTTTTCCCCAAAATGGTAAAAACCCATCTTGAACATCTTCTGTACGAAACTAGACGATACAGTTTGTGTGTCTGTTCCAATTCATTGTCTCCAAGTGGCCATTTTTCTTCCAAGTATTGCGATACATCAATATCAACGACGTCCTTTGATAGCATATTTTGCACAAAAGATGACAGGCTTGTTATGCAACTAAACTCTTGGTTTTGTGCACAAGTGAGTTTTTCATCGTATTCATCATACTCAACTGCTTTTTTGTGGCAACAGAAGCTTTCAATGGTCTTCTCCATTACCGCACATTTACCGCACTTGCACCATTGAAGCGTAGTACGACGCCAAGCATTAGCCGCTTCGAATACTTCATCAAACTCTTCCTCATCTGACCCAGAATCTTCACTTGAATCGTCACTAGCTTCGCCTTGGTCGCCCTTATTTGGCTCAAACATATACGGTTCGATAACCTGTTGTTTGCTGCCTAAGTTTAAATCTCTTTCCTCCGTTGCCAAATTGGAATTGTATACAACGAAAGTACAACAACCCAGGTTGTGACGTCACAGCGCATTTTTCACAAGAATGCTAATTTGCTCGAAATCGTTTCAAAATGGCGGACGAAGCACAATATTTGGGTATAAACAATGGCTATTTTCTACGGACGCAACTGCCTAGAGATTAAACTTTTACTCATTTTTAATATGTTTTAGGGTAATCTCTAATTTATAGGTGAAAAAAAATATATTGCCATTTCCCTTTAAAGCTTTGTCAAAAGCACTGCCACAGCACTTCTTCATTAACCCTTTTTTATTATTCTCAAAGTAACGTTTTATACATACTTCTTTTTGGGTTGCTGCAGATGTTGCCATCTTTTCATCAACTTTCCCATCCAATTCTTCAAGGTAGTCTGGAGGAGATGACTAGTCCTCTACAACAGCTATCTATATGCAAATTTCACACTTATTAGCCACAACAAAATTTATCTAGTATTGTTTACTAGGTACAATTTCATTTTGCATGATTCTAATAAATCAACTTACACTTTGAGGTGAATTTGGATTTCGACCAAACATAAAAAAAAATGGTGTGTACTTAGTGGAGGCTTGTTTTTGTGTGCGAAAAGAATAGGCAATCTCCTCCAAAAAGTCACACCAGTTATTTTGATGCTCATTCACAAGCTTGGACAAACGCTGTTTTAAAGTTTGATTCGTTCTTTCATCCAGTCCATTTGTCTGCGGATGATACACACTTGTCACAGATCACTTTATTTTGAATTCTTTGCACACCTCATCATTAACCTTATTCACAAATTCTCTTCCTTGATCTGACAGCAGTCTTGATGGTGCACCCCATCTAGAAATGTATTAATGTTATTAGTCCTATATACTAAGCATGACTTGTCAAAGAAACTATTTCATTAGTTACCTGCATGTAAATGTTTTTATGCAATTGGCTACACACTCAGCGGATTTACTCCTGATTGCATAAAAGTCGACAAACTTCGTGAAATAATCTGTAAAAGTGCATACATATTTACAACCATCTGGCGATGTTGGTAATTGTTCTAGAGAAAATAGAAGATATATAATGAGGGCATTTTCATTAGGAATCAATTTTATTTTTTCTCATTAACCTTACCAATTAAATCAATTCCAACTAACTCCAATGGTTGTTCAACCTTAATTGGAATAAGCTGTGGTGCCTGCATTTTGATCTTACTATACATTTGACAGCGATGGCATGACATGACCTGAAAAATATAAACCTTTCAATGAATATGAAGACAAAGTGCATACATGCTGCTTATCAGTTGGAGTATTGGAATGTTAATTCATGCACTTTGTCACATGATGTGCCAGTTGGGCAGGATCAGTTAACCCTACGGATGTGTTTCATAGAGTTGTACTGCATTGACTATACTATATGTTAAAAAATAATAATGCAATGCAGTAATATCCTAAACAAAAATGCTTAATTATACATTTAGAATTTTAGATTTGAACTCACATATTCTTTCACATCCTGCTTCATCCCATTCCAACAATAGTGATATGAAATCTTATTAAGAGTAACATTCACACCACTATGCCCACCCATTGGATTGCTGTGATAATGATTCAAAATATCTTGAATTTCTTCGATGGTTAAAATAACCTTTTTTCTTACACCATCCTTGCTGCCAGTACGGTAGAGCTTATTATCTAGAATTGAAGCAAGCTGTAATGTTTACTAGACTCACGCCATGTTACATACCAAAAGCATTTTTTAATTATGCAGCATCTGCATACATTACATATATTACATCGCCCTTTTTTCTGAGATGAAGTACGTAATAACTAGTTAACATGAAGTTTTACTTAACGTATCAACTCAACAACAATTCAATATAGTTCTTTGCTTAATTCTTCGCAGCTATTAAATGTTCTTAACTATAATACCTTGTCACTTCTGGATTACCGTTCATAACTGTTCATCAAGTATTCAGGTGGTTTGATTGATCAACCAGATCTTGTTGTTACAGGATTTCTCTTTGATCCGTGGACTCGTTGACTAGATTGTTCATCACTGCTTACGCTCAGTTTTGGGGTATTTGAGGGTTCTCTTTCGTGTTCCTGTTGTTTCCGTGATAGTGGTATTTTGCTTGCTCGTAGATGGTGACAGTTTCATCGATACTTCTGTCCGGTTTGTTCACTTTCAACAAGATATGAACGTGGTGATTGATGTTTGGACAGAACTTTGGCAGGGATCCATTTCTCTCCATGCTTCATTTGGACTGTTTCACCTGGCTGAAGTGGTGGCAATTCTTGTCCCGTGCGCTTGTCGTAGTATTGCTTTTGTTTCTCCTTCTGTTTGGTCAGAACTCGTTGAACGCTGTCCGATACTTGGGATTGTAACAGTGGCAATGCTGTTAGGAGGCTGGTCTTCAGTCTGCGACCCATCATAAGTTGTGCTGGAGACAGATTTATTTCTTCAAGTGGGGTGTTTCGATAGTCCATCAGTGCCTTATATGGATCTTTGGCTTTGGTCAACAAATGCTTCACTGTCTGCACCGCTCTCTCTGCTTTGCCATTTGCTTGTGGGTATTGAGGACTTGATGTTATGTGAGTGAAGCCATATTTGTGGGAAAACTCTGCAAATTCTGCGCTTATGAATTGAGGACCATTGTCACTTATTAATTGATCTGGTATGCCGTAACGAGAAAACTGGCTTTGGAGGTAAGTGATGGTATTTTTGCTGCTTTGGTTATCGAGTTTGGCTATCTCGATCCATTTGGAGTAGTAGTCAACACTCAACAGGTAATGTGTGTTGTTATATTCGAATAGATCAACACCAATTTTAGCCCAGGGTCTGTCAGGAATCTTGCTGCTTATCATGAGCTCTTTTGCTTGTGCTTTCTGGTGCTGAGCACAAACTTGACACTTGGACACTTTGTCCTCAATCTGGCTTGCCATTCCTGGCCAAAAGAGAAGGTCTCTTGCACGCTGTTTACTCTTTACAATGCCTTGATGTGATTCATGTATAATGTTTAGCATTCGTGGTTGGAGGGATTTTGAAACAATTACTTTGTTTCCTTTGAACAGGAGGCCATCAACACAGGAAATTTCATCTTTGCATGTCCAATATGGTTTTATCTCTGCTTGTGTTTTGGCTTTGGTCTTTGGCCATCCCTCATGAACTGCATCTTTGACTGCTGGCATTACAGGATCCTCAGCAGTAGCTTTCTGGAATTCTTTGTACTTCTCAGGTGACAATGGTAAGTGGGCTGCGAGGTGGACTTCGTTCACTTCGAGTTGTGGAACTAGTGTTTCATTCGTTTCATCAAGATAATTTCTGCTAATGGCATCAGCAATGAACAGCTCTTTGCCTGGCTTGTACACAATTCTTAGATCATATCTCTGTAGGGTTAACAGCATCTTCTGCAGACGTAGTGGTGTTTGGTACAGTGGTTTGTTGAATATGTACTCCAGTGGCTTGTGGTCTGTTGTGACAACTACTTGCTTTCCAAACAGGAACTTGTGAAACTTGGTTGTGCCAAGTACAATGGCCAAAGTTTCGTTCTCTATTTGGGCATATTTCTGCTGTGTTAATGTTAATGCTCTGGAAGCATATGCAACTGGTTTTTCTGCTTGGTACAGCACTGCTCCAAGTCCTTTCGAACTTGCATCTACCGATAAGGTAACAGGCTTCTTAGCATCATAATAACTTAGCACTGGGGCACTTGTTGCCATTCTCTTGAGTTGTTGAAAGCTATCTTCTTGTTGCTTTTCCCAATGCCATGCAGTGTTCTTTCCAGCAACTTTCGCAATGGTGCACTGACTTCGGCCATGTTGGGTAAAAACTTTGCAAGGTACTGGATAAATCCAAAAAATTTTTTAAATTCTTTTGTGTTGGATGGTTGGGTCATCTCTTGCACGGCTCTAATTTTCTCAGGATCTGGCTTTAAGCCATCTTTGGTTAATAAATGGCCCACATATGGAATTTCTTCTTTTCGGATTTGGCATTTCTTCGGGTTCAGCTTTAGGTTCACTTCTTTGACTCGATCAAGGACCTTTTTCAACCTTGCATCATTTTCCTGGATATCTCTTCCCCATACCAGGATGTCATCGACTATCGCTTCGGCACCATCGATGTCTTCCAATACTTGTGACATCTTCTTTTGGAAAACCACTGGAGCTGATTTAATTCCAAATGGAAGTCGCGTGAAGCGGTACTTTCCAAAAGGTGTATTGAAAGTGCACAGCTTTGAACTCTCTTCATCCAATTTCATTTGCCAATATCCTGAAGTGGCATCTAACACTGAGAACAATTTTGCTTCAGGCATTTCAGCTACTACTTCTTCGATTGTTTTCATTGGATAGTGTTCTCTTTTTATTGCTTGATTTAGATCTCTTGGATCAATACACACTCGTATTTTCTCTGGCTTTATTACTGCAACCATGCTGTTGACCCAATCTGTGGGTTCTGTTTGCTTGACCACAACACCAGCATTTTCCATACGCTCTAACTCTTCTTTGATTTGTTCTTTGAGGGCCAATGGTACTTTTCTTGGTGGGTGGACAACAGGGGTGAATGAATTATCAATTTCAATTGTGTGTTTACCAGGCAAACATCCAAGGCCAGAAAATACTTCATCATATCCTTTCCACCATTCATCTTCTTCGGTTGGGTTGACTTTTGATGGCATGGAGGGATCTGCATTGGGACGATCTCTCACTTTTGAGGACTCCACTGCATGTACTCTTTCTACAAGACCCATTTCTTTGCAGGTACTGGCACTGAATACAGGTGGTGCTGGAATTTCAACAACATGAAACTTTACTTGGTATGTTTTTCTTTTGTACTCACAGGGCAAGGTAGTTACTCCTTTAGTGGTGATGGTATGTCCAGAATATGACTTTAGTTGTGCTTCTGACTTTCTTATATTTGCTTTGATTCCCAGTCGTTGTAGATCTTTGATAGAAATTACATTACACTTTGCTCCTGTATTGAGCTGAACATTTATAGTTTTGTCAGCAATCTTTACATCTTCATACCATTCATTTGTTGTCATCGACTGTGTGGATCCAACAGAACCAACATACAGATCATCATCACTACTCTCATCTTTTTCGACTCCATGGATGTTCCTTTTTCTTTCTTGGAACTTGGATTTGCACACTCTTGCAAAATGGTTAAGCTTTTTACACTTTGCACATATTTTTCCTTCAGCTGGACATTTATTTTGCTCGTGCTTTATTCCACATTTGCTGCAGGATTGCTTATAGCCTTGTTTGGTATTTTGTAGCCTGCTCGCAGCCTGAAATTTTGTGGGAAAATTACAGTCTGCTGAACTGCGAGCTTAATCCTGTTCAATGACGTCGCTACTTACGAGGATTTAAGTAGTCGTTTCTTATTGGCTAAGCTACAAAAGCAATAATATCGAACGTTGTGATTGGGTATTTTACAAAATTTATTTGCATTAATTTTTTCGTCTGAATTCTGAATTGTAAAACATGGCGGCCATAATTCCTTGCGATATTCCTGCTCATCGTTGGGATGATGCTTTGCATGTTGCGTGCTCAACGTTTAATATGAAAGAATTTTATCTTGAGGAACTTGAGGCATTACAGGCATACTTATACTTTTCGGGGAAACATGTGTATGTCAACTTGCCTACTTCGTTTGGAAAGTCGTTGATCTTTCAAGCAGTCCCATTGATTTATGACGCAGCAAAACTTCGACCCAAAGGAACAAGTATTATTGTGATAATTTCCCCTTTAAAGTCTCTTATGGAAGAACAGGTTGCAGTCTTGAAAAACTTTCGAATACCTGCAGTACGTATTACGGACGAATCGAAGGGCAATGTAATAGAGGCTGTAATGGAAGGACGATATTCCCACGTGTACGTGTCTTCTGTCAACCAACAAGTGGAGAGAAATATTTCGATCCAAGACTTTCTTAGAAAACCTGGTAAGAGTCGTTGTAGATAGCCTTGTTAAAATTGGGTATTGCCGTATTTGCCTATAAATGCATTTGCAGACTGTTGACTAAAACTGTTTATCAATTGTTTATTATTTCAGGGGTTCATCAAATGATGGGCTTGGAAAGCAAAGCCTACTGTTTCGACAATGGTATGGCAATCTAGGTGAGTTGAGATCACTGCTGCCTGCAAGTGTGAAATTTCTCGTCTTGACAGCAACAGTAACAAAGCTGACAACACAATACATTTTTCATTCCTTGCAACTTCCAATAAAAAACATATATACTATCCAGCAAAATCGAGAAGGAAGTACAAGGCATGGCATCAACTGTTGCTGTGCCTTAATGTTTTTCTTGAATTTGGTTGGCTTCAAATAATTCAGATTATACAGACATGCCATAAACTCTTCACGGTGGAAGATGCGTTGAAAAATGTTGAAATTTGGAGAGACTCATAGACCTTTTCTGAGCTACAAAGCATGGTGCATTGTGGTTTAGATTCAGTACAAATTGCTTGTACTGAAGCTATACCAGCATGCATCTTGTTCTCTTATTTCAGAAAAGGCCTATGCAGTTGCAGTATTGGATGCAGTTGCACAAGTATTTGGAGATATTACAATTGAGCATGAGATGTCAATGTTGGGTGAAGATCAAATTGATATTGAAATGGGACTGGGAAGAGATAAGAAATGATTCAAGTTTCTACAATCAGTCTTTTGAAAGCTATGCATTTCAATTTGATGAAACAATTGAGACAAATAAAGATGGGAATGATAGCTTTCTAGCAAATCTTGCTAACCTGAACAAACATTAACATTACAAATTAAAGTAATTTATATACAGTAAATTACATTTGATCGAAAAATTCTGCAGGACATGTTTCAAAACCACATGTGATGTATAAGCTTTTAATCACAGTTTCTATATACCTGTACAACACCATGACCACTCAGATTTTACACTCCTTCACTTCGGTGTTGTCGAGCGCTCTGTACATATATGAAATAAACACATGATTTTAGAACATGTCATGTTGAATTTGGCCTGACTAATATCATGCAAGTATTGTTTAAAAATTTGTTATATTACATATACAGTACTACTTTGGCAGTGCTGTTTAGAAAATACATGTACACATTAATATCTAGAATATCTGATATGGTTAATAAGTGCAAGTTCCATAATCTACCCTTCAAAAAATAGAAAAAACTAGATGCAAAACTTTGTTCATACACTACAATATCGATTGCCTGCTCTCTATCTCGAAAGAATATTACTAACTAATAACTGCAGTTGCAATGATATGAAGGATAGCCCTTCAAAATTACAGTTTGCAAGCAGGCAAGATACAGGAAAGTTTTCTGTAAGTTTTCCAACTGCTAGAAATAGAAAATATGTCTTTGAGGGGGTGAAAAATGTAACAACCATGGATTAATTGGTCCCAGAAAACTTTGGGCTTCCCAGAAAGTATTTCAAGTTCAGATTTCTAAAATATACCAGATCAATCAAACAAATTTAGAGAAAAATGGATTTGTACATGGGTTTCTAGACACTATTTTACATTGAACTGTACTAGTTTCTGCACCAGTTGAAAGCTAGTGGAATGTAAGCAGAAATTTACATGATGAAATGTGTATAGTGAAATTTTTT
Source organism: Muricea muricata (assembly GCA_963855995.1). NCBI lineage: Eukaryota > Metazoa > Cnidaria > Anthozoa > Malacalcyonacea > Plexauridae > Muricea > Muricea muricata. The sequence continues at coordinate 54,432,704 of OY979716.1, read as the reverse complement.
GCTAGTGCAGTGCAAAATATTTTTTGGGGAATTTAAACCCCAAGAATATATCTATTAATAAAGTAAAAGAAATTTTGCTTTTTTTAACTACTGGGGATCCATCTAAATAAGACAGTAGCAAAACTTACAGAAAATCTTCACATTCAATTTGGTAGAGTATGCTGATTACAATTAATTTACAAATTACACTGAAAGCTGTAATGTGTCTGCGAAGATGCCAGCAAAATTTCACTCAGTGTGCACGGTCGTTTAGTAATTAAACTTTCTTGGCCCTCTTCGGTAAATAGTTGTCGTCTTTTCAGTCTTCCTCTTTCGTATTTTTCTTTAAGCTCGTCTACGAGGAGCTTTTCTTGTTGAACAAGGCCACAACACTGTCGACAAATATACAGCGAAGATTTCAAAATAGGAAACGGTAATTGTCGAATAGCTTCACTCAAGTCAAATTTTGTTTTTCCTGATACTAAGTACCTTTCGTGTGCCTTTTCTTTGACGCGAAAACACAGAATACAAGTACAATTTGCAGATGCCGATGCCATTCAACGCTCATCAAACGGCGGCCATTTGCATATCAATAATTATGCGGTGCGCATAATTATCAATAACAAGTGCCTGACGTCACTGAACACGATTAAGCTCGCAGTTCAGCAGACTGTAATTTTCCCACAAAATTTCAGGCTGCGAGCAGGCTAGGTATTTTGGTGCTTTACATTTCTTTGATTTTGTCGGTCATGTTTATATCTCTGATTTGTCTCTCTTTCGTCTCTAAGGCTATTGATGTTCTTTTCTTCTGGTGCCATACTTTGAAGCTGTGTGTTTGACATTTCTTGCGTTCGAGCGATATCAACTGCCTTTTCCAAAGTTAGTTCCAATCCTTCTTGTATTAACTTCTCTTGTACTTTTTGGGAATAACAACTGATAACTACTCGATCTCGTACCATTTCTTCTGGGTCTTTGTAACCACAATCTTTAACTTCAATCTTGAGTTTCGTTAGGAACTGCTCGAAGGGCTCTTTTTCTTGCTGGACTATATTGTGAAACTTATACCAAGCAAAAATATTATTTGATTTAGGCTTTACATACACTTCGAACTTTTCGTAGTAGATGGTGAGCTTTTTCGATTCTTCGCTTGATAAATTCCAGGTATTATACACATCTCGGCCTTTTTCACCAACCCATATCATCAGATAGTTGCATCTTTGTTCTCCGGATTTGCCTTTTAGCGGCCAACCAAACGCAAATTCACAGTGTTGTTGAAACGTTTCCATGCTGCTGGCAAGTCGCCACTTGACCAGTCCATTCTTGGCGTGTTTGAGGCCGGAAACCCTTCCATTTCGGTTTGTACTTGTGTACACTTGTCTACTTTATTTGTTTTTCGATGTTTTGTTTTTCGATGGCTATCTTTTCAAGCTCTTTTTACAGGATTTCGCCTGACACCATGTAATGTTTACTAGACTCACGCCATGTTACATACCAAAAGCATTTTTTAATTATGCAGCATCTGCATACATTACATATATTACAGAAGCATGATTATGTTTCAGTGCAGCACTTATCATGCAGTTGTTAGAATAAAGTAATGTATAGCTAATATATCGCCATGCACCTAAAAAACTTAATATTAATATAAGCACTTTATCACTTATTAAATATGAGTTTAATATGTAGTGCTGTATGCATGGAATTATACTTATAAGAGTATATAAGTATTTCATTAGGTTAAAACCAACCTGACTACAAAATTCATTGCATTTATAAATAGTATTAGTATAGAACATTTACTTATATGTTGACAATGTTCACGTGCTGAATGTTTTTGATACGTTCGAGAGATCAATTTTTTGCAAGGTAATTTGCAGTCAGTATGTTTATATAAGCAAATCATAAAATTGAGACATGCTTTCAATGAAAAACAGTTATATAACAAAATATATAGTATACTCTACTTGTTTCATCTATAAAGTAGTTCTTGGCTTGACCTCAAACAACCCTCTGCTGATTTTTATTCAAACCATCCAAATGTTTACCATGGTGCAAATAATGGATGATCCGTTCAGACTTTTCCAGCTGCTGACTAAAGCGCTTCTCCCTGCTTTTCGCTTCATTCTCAAACTCATCTGCCTCTTGAGGTGGCATTTTAACAAGATTATTTGAACAGACTTATAAGTAAAATCGAACTTGTTGCACGTGTGCGGACGCGAAGGAAAATGAATTTTCCTGCAGAAGTAGCAGGCTTGATGGAATGCCAATTCGTTCAGAAATTTGTATAATAGTACAAATAGGTGGATCACCTCTCAATTAGCATCGGGTGTAGCACACTACGCCTCAACACACAAGGTTGCTTTAAAAAAAAAATTTAAAAAAATTCCTTCCTGTCGGTAATTTTTCTTCTTTGGAGGCCGTCGATTTCGTAGTTCAGGCGACCTCTGCTTCCGGTGTGGCAAACGCAGGCACTGGGCCGAAAACTGCTTTAAATTCAACAACAATGCAGCCTCCCGACAAATCCTGCACACTTCCACGTCAGAAAATTCAACCAGAGGTGGCGACGCCCCCGGACAAGGTTTTAAAGGAGGATGTAGTTCTAGATGAAGACATTGAACAGGTACGACACTGGGAACTGATTAACAATTTGCAGCACATGAACGCGCATGAATATGAAAGTCCTAGTTTAACCCAGGTGAAAGGCAGGTTAAAATCGCACATACAGTTTTGGATAGACATCCAAACACCTGACTTCATCCTGGATTGCATTAGAGACGGCTATAAAATACCCTTCTTTTCCACGCCCGAGCCAGTCACCTTCAAAAACAATTGTTCGGCCCAAGCTCATGCAGAGTTTGTCGCAGATGCTATCACTGAACTAATTTCTTTGGGTAGAATACACCAAACATGCAAAGAACAATTACTAGTCATTAGTCCCCTCTCTGTATCTGTGCAACAAACGGGCAAAAAGCGCTTGATACTAGACTTGAGATACGTTAATCAACATGTGTACAAACAGCGAGTCAAATTTGACAATTGGCGTACAGCTATAAACTTTTTTGGGAAAGGAACCTATTTTACTAAGTTTGATCTTAAAAGTGGGTATCACCACTAAGAAATATCCCGGAACACCAACCCTTCCTCGGTTTTTCTTGGACCTACCCAGACGGAAACACGTGTTTTTATATGTTTTCGGCCTTGCCTTTTGGGTTATCATCAGCCCCCTACATTTTTATTAAGTTACTGCCTCCGCTCATAAGCCAGTGGCGTAGTTTAGGCATACACTCAACTATTTTTCTCGATGATAACATTGACATGGAAAAATCATTTGAAACATCTGCACGACATGCCCAGATTGTCAGAGCCGACGTTTCCAGGTCTGGTCTTGTCGCGAATCACAACAAATCAGTATGGGTCCCCACCCAAAATATCACTTGGCTTGGACTTACCTGGGACGGAAGAGATGGGACGTTGGCCATAGCTTCGGACCGGATAGAAAAACTGATTTCCACATTAAATAGGGTACTTAAGAACACACACATTTCCGCCAGAGTACTAGCCAGCGTTGTCAGCCAGATTATATCAACAGGACCGGTGATCGGAAACCTAGCCCGGATCATGTCACGACATTGTCAGATGTCCATAGCCTCCGCAGACGAATGGGACACACCTTTCGAGATTGATCAATATTGTTTGCACAAGTTGAAATTCTGGCACACCAACGTACCAGCTATAAACTCTAGATCTTTCACTGAGTCTTTGGCTACAAATCAAACCCTCTATTCAGACGCCAGTGCCACGGCATGTGGGGCGTTCATTGAGAGTACAACCCACGCAGCCCACAGAATGTTTTCAAGCTTTGAAAAAGAAATGAGTTCAACTTATCGAGAACTATTGGCGATACATTTTGCCCTCCAGGCATTCCAACCCCTCTTACAGAATTGTAATGTAAAAATGTTCACAGACAGCAAAATGGCAGTGCGAATTACCGAAGTAGGGAGCATGAAATTTGAATATCATCAATTAGCTATCGATATTTTTCCTACCTGTTTACACTCAAACATCCATTTGGACTTACAGTGGTTACCCAGAACCGCAAACGAGCAGGCGGATTATTTGAGTCGTCTTAAAGATTTTGATGACTGGGAGGTAGCCCTCAGCATTTTTCAGCAGATGGACATTTTACTTGGTCCACATACTCTAGATGCATTTGCCAATTACAAAAATGCGAAAGTTCCTTGATTTTTCTCTCGTTTCTGGAATCCCAGTACAGCTGGGGTGGATGCCTTTTACCAAGACTGGTCAAACGATGTCGCGTGGGTTGTTCCCCACATACCTGTCATCCCAAGGGTGTCACAGTTTATGTTCCAAAATGCCTTCCAAGGCACATTAGTAGTCCCACATTGGCCTTTGGCAGCATATTGGCCATTACTATCTAACAATTACGCTCACTTCATTATGAACGCTGTCGTGTTGAAAGGAAATATAGCGCTGAATCAAGGGACGAATTTACAGTCCTTGCTCGGTTCCAAAAAATTGGCAAGGAAATATGTTGGCTTGCTGCGTTGATTTTAAACGTTTGAACAGCTCGTAGCCTGTACTAGTATGTAGGCAAGTGTCCAAGAGTGTGGCAGTTTGAAATAAAGTTATTATAATTTGCTTAGTATTAATGTTTTTCAGCTATTCTCATCACTGAATCACCGGGCGGTGATGGTGGGTCCTTGCCGGGTGGCGAAAGGTAACAATATAGATTCCTGCCAGATGGCAGCAAGAATCGAAGTGTAAGAATTCATGCCGGATGGCAAAAGAGAATTATTACGTTTGCATAATGCACGTTTGAAGGCTAGAGCGGGGTGCACCCGAATGACTATAATTACCTAGGAATGAGTCACACACGTTTTTACAGATTCACATCTCCAACATGTAGTCCAATCTCTTGCAGGCTCTAGTTAACGCAAGCTCTTGGGCAGACCTTCCCCAGCGTGATCGACGAATACTGGTATACCAATCTCTGTCATCAAGGGCTCCCAGCACAGTCGCAAAGTATCTCAGCGAACATAGAAAGTTCATTAACTTTCTGACTCACTCCAGTCGGCCAACGAAGTTACCTTCTGATTCACTACACATTAGTCTTTATCTAGCTTACCTGTCCCAGACCAAACACAGCTACAATGTCGTACTAGAAGCTCATTGTGGCATTAAATGGGTCCATTCCTTACTACCCACCGACAAAAACGGAAATCCTGCAGACAGCACCCTTTAAACCAACATCGTTGAAGCAGCAAAAAGGGTTTTCACCCGTTCGAAAAAAGCAACCAATCTCTACAGAAGTCGTAGTGAAAATCTGCAAACGGTTTGCGAGCCTGCCATGTACCTTGATAGATCTAATAACGTCATTAACGTTCTCTCTGGGTTTTGCCAGTTTATTTAGAGCCAATGAGCTACTGGCACTTAGAGCAAGTGATATCAAAATTGCGAAGGACCATCTGGAAGTTCTGGTTAAAAAATCAAAGACAGACCGGTATCATCAAGGAAACACAGTATACATTGCAAAAACGGGCCAGCGTGCTCACACTCTCTGCTCTTGCGTCACACTCTCTGCTCTTGCGCTTCTATTCTCTTGCAGGTATCAAGCCACTAACAGAAGCATACATCTTCCAGCCAATCTCTTCTCTGACAACCAAAGGAGGGAAGACAAAAAGCAATCGACCTATAGGATACTCCAGCTATCGAGAAATGATCAAAAAAGCACTGGCCGCGGCTGGCGAAATCCCTGAGATGTTTGGCACGTACAGTCTCAGATCAGGTGAAGCGACGGCCATTGCTGAACGCATGAGCGATACGCCAGATTGGGACAGACTTCTACGACTTCAAGGCAGATGGAAGACGGACACTTCTAGAGACGCATACATAAAAGACTCATTAACTAATAGACTGTCTGTAACTAAGATACTCCAGCTGTAATAAAGAAAAACGTATGCAAAAAAATAAAAAAAAATAAATAAATAAAAAGAAAATAAATGAAGAGGCTAAGTGCTCACATGCAGCCTACCAATTTATATATGTGTTTTAGTATGTCATGCCCTGCAGATGTAGAAGGAAAATGTTTTTCCTTCGTTACGAATGCTGTGAGTTTGGAAGGAAAGAGGACATCTCAGACCGAGCAACAATGTTTTGAGCCCAAACCCCTGATGTACGCTTGCGCATAGTAATAGGGGAATGCTGAGACTGGGGGAGTATTGAGACCACTACACCGGTATGTGCCAAAGTATTCCGGTGCAGTGTAAACAGTCTGATTCGGTACGATGCTTGGTGGAAAAGTTTAATTTGTGATGTTACACTGCCTGAGGAATGGAGAGAAAATTTTAGAATGTCGAAGCAAACATTTACTTTGCTTTGCCAAGCATTGGGTCCTTTTATTTCACAAAAAAGAACGCGCATGAGGAAGCCAATTTCCGTCCAAAAGAAGGTCGCAGTTATGTTGTACTATTTGTCGGATGGTGGTAGAATGAGGAAAACTGCAAATGCTTTCGGCTTAGCTGTGTCTAGGGTGTCAGTGATTGTAAAAAACGTAACGCCAGCCATATCAAAGCACCTGGCTAGTACTTATATAAAACTTCCCATTTCAGAACAGGAAGTGCAAGCATCTGCAGTAAACTTTTTTTCACGTTTTGGCTTTCCCCAGTGCTTAGGTGCAGTAGATGGTACACACATTCCCATACAAAAACCTAATGAAAACCCTTCGTCATATAAGGATATCACAACCTAAATGCACAGGCTTGTGTGGACTATAGATATTGTTTTTTTGACGTGGTAAAAAAGTGGCCTGAAAGTGTGCATGATGCACGTGTGTTTGGGAACTCTGCAATAAATATGAAGTTCAGAAATGGAATTATACCACCATGCCAGAAAGTTATTGTGCAGGGTGAGCAAGAAGTACCTATTTGTCTATTAGGTGATCCAGCCTACCCTCTTTTACCATACCTAATGAAGGAATTTGCTAAAGGTGGTAGCACTGCTGAGGAACAATTCTTTGGATATCGACTTTCATCAGCACGAATGGTTGTCGAGTGTGCCTTTGGGCGACTCAAAGCAAGGTTTGGTGTTCTGCAACGTCCTATGGATCTCTGTATGGACAATATACCAACAACAATTCATGCATGTTTCATTTTGCACAACTTTTGTGAGATGCACAATGAAACAATTCCCCATGATCTAATTGAACCAGTGCAGCTATATGACAGAGAGTTTCAACCTGCCATAGCTGAGGCACCTGTTCAGATGCATAACAATGAAGGAGGGGGAAAATCAATTAGAAGAATCTATATGAAGTATTTTGAATAAATTTTTGCCTAAAAGTGACCATAGGGGACCGGTCATTAATAATGTAGGGGGATCAGTGGGTGATTAATACCAAATATCAAAAATTTTTTAGAGCCGCCCCCATCTTCCACTAGAAAATTTAGGACCCTCCTCTCTAAAACATTCAATTTCATACAAAGGTTATGTTTTCAGTAAACCAGTTTCTATCAGTTTATACAAAGTTTATTAAAACTCTTCTACTTCTATAGTTGAAGCTGCCCCCTTTTTCTCATCCACTGCCCCCCCCCCTCACATTATTAATGACTGGTCCCTAATTTAAAAAACTTTAAATGTTTATAATTTAAAAAACTGTTATTGTTCATAGTTTATCATATATAACTACAAATAATACAACAGTTTCCTTAAAACAAAATGAAATGTTATCTAAACTTTTGGATGTCTTGAGTTTGATATACTATATATGTATATATATTAAGAAGATTTTAATCTGAATCTGTCTCTTGTACATCAGGCTGATGCACAATATGGTTAAAACAATTGGAAGGGAAATACTGATTTAAAGAATGAGTCTCAACCGTGATTCATTGTGTGCTTGTGTTTATTTATTTTCATGCGATTGCAAAAGCGGAAGTCGCTCAATTGTCAAATGCGTGAATGCAAATCAGTGAAATCATGCAATGAAAGTTGATTTTTTTGCTGATTTTTGCAATATCTCGATAAAATGTCGGACTCAGAAACGGATTCAGATTTGGCTGTTGAACAGTACAATATGGAGGATGATCTGAACGCTTATGGATCGCCAGTTTTTCAAACTGTTGACAAGGTCACGGAGAATTTGCCCTGAATTTGCCACTTGAATCCACAACAAGCACTCAAACTCAAGTGAGTTTATTAATTTTGTATTTCTTATTTACAGCATGTGCCCTTACAGTGTATTATTGGGGAGCGAAAATGATTATTTACATTTCTTATTATATTTTTGTAAATGTAAAAGCACATGTAGTAGACGAACTGGAAGGAAAAGACGTGGTTGCCCATGTCGTGAAGAGCAGCTTGATTGTACCGAAAAGTGTTTCTGCGGCACGAAGAAAGCTACTTGCATGAACAAAAGTGCAGGATATTCCTCAAATGATAAAAACACTGGGAAAGATGCTTCTGAGCGCCATCAAATTGCATTATGCGAGGCCAAACAACAAATTACGGTAGGAGTTTATTTTGCATAGATGTTCAGTTTTTCATACGTGAATAAGTTGAATATATCTCGTTATATATTTTCCACTATAACTGTAAAATGACTAGTTATAGTTCTGTTCTAATATAATAATTTTTTATTGTAATACAGGAATTCATTATAGCTTTAACAGAAGAACAAAAAGATAAAGTATTATTGGAAATGTTATCAAATGGAAAGGGTAGATTGGATTTTGAAAAAAATCTGTTAGAGTTTGGAGGAGACCCACCAATGCTGCCCCTCTCAAAACCATCTTGGTGTAAATGTGGGATATGTCGCCCCATGCCGGCAGAGGAAGAAAATAAGTGCTGTGGTAAAATCAGGTGCACAACATCACATGTGACATTCCAGCACACTTGCCTTGATCAAAATGTATTAATTATGGCTATCAGAGGCAGATGTGATTTAAGGGCAGAAGAACCAGAATATTCTACCAACAGTTTCAGAAAGACAGCATACTGCCAATATATTCTGTGGAGATACAAAAAGTTGGGCAAGGGAAACAGAAAGGGTTTGCCCATCTTGTGTAGTCTTATCTATTAGATATGTGTACCCAGCTGAAGATGGAGTGTATATGGGTTTTAGGAGGGCTTGAATACAAACATTCCTATGTATTCTACAATATAACTAAGCATATTATATACTATAATTTCACTATGTACACCCCCAGGCTGTTTTCAGCTGCCTTTTAGGACCTAGTTATGCAACTGTTGCTGTTAATATAAATTTTGATATCTTTCATACAGTGTAAATGTCAGTTCTTTGCCTGGCAGGGGGAGTTGCAGATTGAAATTATAGTGCTGCATATAAAAAATTATGCACAAGTTTTCAGCTTTAGTTAAACTATTTACCTATTTAACACTATGTGTCACACAATAAAAAATGTTGCTGTTGAGTCCCCACAATCTGTTGTGAAATCGAAGCAGAGACAAGTTTGCAGCATTTACTTAGTGGCTCGTGTAAATCTGGAAAGCGATTATTTAACAAGATCAGCTGTACTTGGTATAAGTTGCTGTGCGATCGAAGGTGCAATATTCTTTGGATGTTCTTTGGGAATCTCTACTTTACGGATCACAGACTCATCATCATCAATTCTCTTTTGAAGAATTCGAGTGGCTAGCGTTGGCCCAAAATCATAGGTTTTTGGTTCCTTTACAGTTTCAAGCTTCCAATTTTTGGAACGTTTACTGTAAACTTTGTATTTAAGTTTACCAGTTGCAGTCACAGCTGCTATTCGAAAAACATAAGTGTTATGATCGATAGCTGCCAAAAAGGTTCTACCTGTGAATGCATCATTTCTAGAAAATAGAATATTTTTTCCTGATTCAAATGATTTATCATGACAAGTAAATAAACATAACAATAAAAGGTTTTGACGCTAACTGGAATCACACCCTTTTTGGGACATATTTGAGAAGCATTGAGTTAAATTTTCCAATTTACTTGTGTGCCTGCATAAGAAGTAAAAATAAAACAGTTCAAAAGTTATGCATGAAACAGACACATATTGGAATTACTGTATATTATAAAGTATCAGAGCAACTCTTACATGCAGCAAGCACATGTTTGTACCTGAATGTTACATAATGGCTCATACTCTTCAACAATGGTTGATCAAGGACTATGTTACGGATAGCCTCAAATGCCTTTGAACCTTTGCCTAAGTATGTTTTGCCAGTTTCATTGGCCACCATTGGTCCATGCTCACATTCTCCATCAAGCCATTCGTGCTCACCGGCAATATAGTGAAGTACCCCAAACCAGTTGTCCTAAATCATGGTCAAAGCAAATACATGATTGTTACAGAATTATTACATTTATAACACCATTTGTTCAAATCACCACATTACCGTAAGTTTTTGTACATCACCATTACAGTTCTGACAAATAAACCAGAAGTGGTTCCTAATAGGCTCTGACCATTTAGTACGGTGGCCCACAACGGCAACGCCCAATTTGTTTTTTAGTTTGGTGTTTATGTGATTTCTTTTCTAGTTGAAATTGTTCTTTTCTTTTTCAAACCGACTTTTTCAGTGAGAAATTTTTTTCCGATAAATTTAGTCTTTGTTTACAAGCGAAGTTTTGATTTCAACCGAAATTTATTTCCGACAGAAATTTTTTTTCCAGCCGAAATTTGTTGCAACAGCAATTTATTTTCAACAGAAATTTGCTTGTGACAATCATTTTTTTTCCAGCAGAAATTCATCTTCGACCGAAATTTGTTTTCAAACAGAAATTGTTTTTCAAACGGAAATTTTTTTTCGACAGAAATTTCAATTTGTGGTTTCACGTGAGTTACCACTGACCACTACTGATCGTGTTACAGAGGATGATATTTACGTGAATCAACTTGTAATCTGTATTTACTACACCGTAACCATAGCAACTAAATTATGACACCACTAGCACATGGATGCAAGATGGAAGGAAATCGTGGCATCTGCGTACAATGTGGTTGTCATTTAGAAAACTGTTTCCGATTCTGCCCTAAATGTGGGATGCAACTCATCATGCATAAAGAAGTAAATGGTCTGGGTGGTGGTGGAAATAGCCAAGTTCGTTCCCTAAACGTTTCGAATCTTACTCAAACGCGCCTTTTACAGACAAAAGCTATAGCGACTCCTGCTCCTTCCTCATCTTCAAGTGCTCGTACCTTCGAGACAACATTTAAACTACCTGGATTTCATGCCTACAAGTCATCAAAAGAAAAAGAAAGAAGGGGATTTAATATCCGTGGGAAAGAGAAGAAGAAGCGACACATTGAGGCACAGTCAGTTGTCATTTTGGTTGGAGTTATGGGTGCTAACAAGAAACCAAAGCGATGTGAGACCTTACCTGTACAAGTGCAAACAACTGCAACGCCTGAAGCCATAATAGAAGCGGCCGTGACAAAACACATTGCATTCAACAAGCGTTTCAACGGTGATCACACCTATCGTTTGGTGTACCGAGATGGGACAAAAGTGCGGTACATTCCTGGAACAAATCCTCCTGAAGCCTTTGTGTTAATGCGATATAAGGAAGCCTCAGGATTTGGATATTCAAAAATAGCCTTTTTCTTGGAGGTACGAAATGTGATAGCTGAGCTAAGAGAAGTCATCGAACCTGACTCAAACTCGGATGACGATGATGGCGATGATAACTTTGCTGCTACCGCGAGCCGACCAACATTTGTTGAAAATGAAAGTGTTCAAACGAGTCAAAAATGTAAAGAAGATCAATGCGAAGTCAATACCATGATGGTGGTGAATTGCCCAACATGCGATAAGAAATACCCAATTCATGAAATCGAAGAGCATGCTGATGTTTGTGCTGATAGTTCTGTGGAACATCCAGATCCACTGCCTGTGGACAAGATGGCATCCGTGGCAACGCCTACTTTCAAGGGTAAGGTAGACAGGAGAATAATTTCAGTAAATACTGATTCTCTCTATTTTGCCCCCTATCAATTAAGCCCCCCTGTCCAGAAAAGAACCACACCAACCCCCCACCCCTCTTTAGATGTCCTTATATACTTATATACTATTAGAAGCAAACTTTTATATCCTCCCCTTACCAAATGGCACAAATTTTCCCCGTGGGCACAATATGGATGTTTTTTTGGCATGATGCAATAAACCCCCCTCTTTTTTAGTGGAAAAAGTTTAATGAGCCCCCTCCCTAATAGGCCCTCCTCCTTACAAGACTAAGAAGTAAGAATGCTTCTTTTAATTGGGTTTTTAATTGATTTATTGAAAGGAAGTAGTTTTTTATTTTGGCTCTGTAACAAATAATTTCACGTGTGTAATCATTCAGCATTGCAGTTTGGACTTACTGCATGGTCTTGTAGTAGGTGGTTTACAATGTTGACTAAAATCTAATACTGTAGATGACAAGAAAGCACTAGAAGACGAAATAATGCTTTTGAAAGATGCCATGAAGCCTGAGGTTATCAGATTGTCACTTAGAAGAAAGAGTCTTTGGTCCGATTACAGTAAGGCAAGGAAAAGCAGTTATGACCCTTCTCATCCCATTAAAATCACATTTTGTGGTGAACAAGCCATCGATGATGGCGGTCCAAGGCGAGAGTTCTTTTCAGGTATTATGCTGACCTACCATATAACTAATTACAAAATTATCCCCAGTGAATCCTATTTTTTTTTGCTTGTCCATAATACCAGACAATTTTACTTGTGAATGGGTAACTTTGCAGTTAAAAGCACAACTTTTCTACCATCAGAGGCATCATCAGTTTATATACCATGATACATTGAATAGCCAGCAGCAATATTTGGGTTATTGGAATTTTTTTATTTGCTTTAAAGTAACTTATTATCACAAAAATGTTCAAAATTACATAACTTCATGTCAACAACCAATACATGTAATTGGAGTTAGTTCATGCAAGGGGCCAGGTAGCAGTTCAAGCACAACTAATTAGTATGTATATGTATGTATATGTTGTGGATCTCTCAGAGGACGCAAGCAGGGACGTACATATATGCATGTCGTTGGTAGCAAAGGGGTTAATGGGCAACCTAATACAATGCACCCAGTTTTCCCAGCTTTTCTCTGTTGCTTGTATAAATTTGTTTTACTTGGTTGTACTGTTGATGTATTGTAAGTTCCTCAGTTGTAATCCTATATATTAAGCTAACTAACACACATATGATATGTGTTTTATTTAAACAGTAATGTTGGAGCACTGCAGAACAAGGCTTTTCAAAGATGGAAGTCCCATTAATTCTCTAATGGCCTTAGCAAATGAGGAATTTAGGGTAGCAGGAGAATTAATGGCAATGTCAATTGCTCAAGGTGGACCAGGGCCTTATAGTTTTTCTTCTGTCATTTACAACATCATAAGCAAGGATCTTGCAATTGAGGACTGTAAAAATAATTTTATAAAGAACACATGCAAAAAAGTTTGTCAAAATTTTAGTGAAACACTCTTACTTTAACCAATTTATATATTGTCAATGCACCCTTATTTTATTTTTATGAAAAGTTAATGGATGCCAGTGATAATGAAATTATGGAAATCCTCATGGATGACCAAGTCCTTGACGTCCTTGAAACAGTTGGATATAATGGTGTACCTTCTCGTGAAAACAAACACTCTGTAAAGAAAATCATTGAGTATGTAAACTATTACAAAGGAATACTTTTCAGTAACCAGTCGACACTGATTTGTGTATCCAAACTCTCATCAACTCCCATTTGATCAGACCATCAGAAAAGTAATTATATAATCTTTCTTTTATTACAGGTCACTTTGCATATATGATCAGGTTGAAAAAGCAACAATGCCTATGATTTTACAAATCATGGAAGGCCTGAAGATATGTGGTCTTCTTTCAACGGTGCAAAAATATCCCAAGGTGTGGAAGTCAGTTTTTGTGACAGAATGCATGCCTGTTGTAACCCCTACGACTCTACTGGATGAGCTTGAAGCTGTGTACAGTGAATCACAGTTAATCAGGCAAAAGGAAGGAGATGTATTCTACCAGTTTTGTGCTGTGATCAATTCCTTGGAAATGAAAGAGTTAAAAGCTCTTCTTCAATGGGCAACTGGTGTGTCATCAATACCTCCACTTGGCTTGCCAAGAAAAATCAAGGTCACTTTTCTTGGTGGTTGCAATACAGGATGCAGATGTAGGCCGACAGCATCCACATGTGACTTAAGAATCACTTTTGCATTACATCCTGACACTTTTGAGGAAATGAAAGAAATTCTTGTGTCTGCCTTGAAAGACTCTGATGGGTTTCACTTACTATAAAACATCACAGTAAGAATGCTACTGCACAGCAGTATAGGAAAATTAATAGTAACTCACCAGTCGCACTATTTTCATGGCTGTGTGGTTCAAATTTAGTTCAGAACTTGTTCATTTGTTTCATAGTGCTTTTAAGTACGAAGTTCTTGGGTTTACATTACTGTACAGATACATAGAGATGAGCCGTTAATCAATAAAAGCTGATTGCCCATACTGATTTTTAAAAGTCGATATTTACCCACCATTGGCAGATTAATCTGTAATTTGTTTGCTACTTAATTATTCCTAAAAGTTAAAGAAAAGTGATAACCAAAGTATCTCAGAGAAGATGTCGAAATCAACACTATCAGTTGGCCCACAGAACTTTTGCAGAGAACAAACTATTAATAAAAGTAAAGATGATTTGTGTTTTTCACCATGAACAATTTATTGTACTTATAGTATACCTTTTGTATTTATTGCATTTATAGTGTACTATGGTAAATTATTCATGGTGAAAACCACAAATCACCTTATTTCCTTTTAACAATAATGTAGAGCTGCATGAAATATTGCACCTAAATTTTAATTTTATGGATACAACTGTGGATTGATCGACTTGCGGATGTTTTACTGATGATCGGCTCACATCTACAAACGTTAAAGTTATTAATCATATGCTGTATTCTTGGCTATAAAATTATCAGACATTACAGAGACAAAAATAGACCAGTGGAGTGCAATATACTGAATACTTTGTTTGCTTATATTACATAGGGGTAACAGGTAACTGTATGTAGAATTACATCAAACAAATATTAAACTAATTATATGCATGCATTTCTTCCACAAACTTCTTAGGACATGAAAAGAGCCCCATTTTTCATATTTAAAAGGAAATATATTACCATAAACAGCTGAAAATAGGATGGGGTTTAGGTTGGTGAATTACAAAACTGATATTTTGTAGAAGGCACACATATCCTCACAGTCATTCTAATGACCATGGCATCAATCTGTATTGTTAGCTATCGACATAAGTGTAAAATACATGTTTTCAGCTTCCTCCCAACTTTCAGGTTCTGAAAATGCAATATTTTGCAATACAAAGCTAAAGTATTCTTCAAACATATTGCTCTCAACTTCATACTCTAAAAAGTTTTCTTTTGCAAAACTTATTTGATCTTCAGAAACATTAAGAGCTAAGCCATCAACTCCTCCATGCCTTTCTGGAAGATGATACAGTTCATCTGGTATACCAGCAACGGTGTCATGTCTAGAAGCCCTGATACGGTGGGTGTTCCATTGCTCTTTCACCAGATCCAGATCTTTTTGGATCAAAGCTGAAAAACAAATCCAAAGGCATTCCATTTGAAGACCATTATCTGTATTAAGGTGACCTCTTTCTATCATATCTTTAAAATAGTTCATCCACCATGTTGACCTGCTTCTTCTTAATTGTGACCACCAGGACTCGATCCTTTGGTTAGCTGGTGATGTTCCAAAAAAATGGGCATCTGTGGAGGAGCGAAATTCACACTGCAGTGCGGCCATAATCCCATTTTCAGTTCCACAGTCTGTCCGCAATTTCACAGGGCAGCCATATTCTGCCACACTTTCAACGTAAAACAGCCCTGGAACTAAAGGGTTGTTATTGGATCTTGCAACACGAAGCCACATAATTTTCCGGCTCCATCCATCGATGCAGCCATGGATCGGAAAACCATACGGCTTCAGTTTATCATACCCATCAGTGTGCCAGCAGTGGTTGGGACCAGGCACCCGATAAGTCCTCCTACGTAAGCGCCTTGCTTTCCTGATTTCACATCCTTCAGGGTCAAGTTTTCTCATTAATTGCTCGACAACATTACGAGGTACTTGATGGCCACTAATACGAAGTGCGTGCCACATGGAACGATATCCTCCCATGCAAGCAGGGCCTTGTAGTTTCTCCTGTATTAATCCTCGTATTTCGTCTAAATTATAATCAGGTGATCTTCTTCTCAAACCATATACATTTAAACGTGATCTTAGCGTACGCTCTGACATTGAAATTCCGTGTCGTTTTGAAAGAAAATCTATTATAGTATTATATTGAAATCCTCTAACAAAGTAATACTCGATTATTTCTCTTTCATCTTCAGAATCACTGGACGCATTCGACATTTTAATTATACCTATTTAGACCACTTTTTGCAATCGAAAGTCAAGGTGTTTTTTATAAAACGTCACGTAAATATCATCCTCTGTAACACGATCAGTAGTGGTCAGTGGTAGCTCACGTGAAACCACAAATTGAAATTTCTGTCGAAAAAAATTTCCGTTTGAAAAACAATTTCTGTTTGAAAACAAATTTCGGTCGAAGATGAATTTCTGCTGGAAAAAAAATGATTGTCAAAAGCAAATTTCTGTTAAAAATAAATTGCTGTTGCAACAAATTTCGGCTGGAAAAAAATTTCTGTCGGAAATAAATTTCGGTTGAAATCAAAACTTCGCTTGTAAACAAAGACTAAATTTATCGGAAAAAAATTTCTCACTGAAAAAGTCGGTTTGAAAAAGAAAAGAACAATTTCGGTTAGAAAAGAAATCACATAAACACCAAACTAAAAAACAAATTGGGCGTTGCCGTTGTGGGCCACCGTAATTTAGCTACCTGCTCACATCCTTTGACTTTAGCAGCCTAAAATATTATGCATTAGTCAATACATTGTGAAACAAAAAGCAAGTGACAAAAACAAAATTCTATGCTTAATCATGACTGCATATTTTAGTTTTTACTTTGTTAAGTTTCTTGGACAATTTCACAGACTTGTGCGAAACATCAAGCGCATGAAAAAGGTCAGAAAATTCTTTTGGATATTGTTCTGGTGAGAGAGAAAACAAAAAATACACATTACTTAACATTTTATTAAACAAACCAGTTTGCACCAACCTTAAGTTGAATACCATCATTATTCAAACAAGCAGGTGACTAATGTTCCTCACCTATTTTCCATCATTCAAAATGTTTGTTAATTGTTTTGAGTAATGTGTTTTAAGTTGGAACTACCTATGACACACCCACTTTTCATTGTTTCAAGACTGATGATAAATCTCATATCACACTTGTGATAACCATACATAAATTACACACTCGTTAAACTCAACTTTAATCTGTTAATGTTGAACTCTCATGCGATAAGATGGTTAAAAAATGGTCATGCCTGTGATATGGGAGGCATGTTATAAGCTGCACTTGCAATGTTAAATCCCATATCACACTTGTGACCAGTATTTAATCCATACATACCTTTCATCTTTCTAACTAGGGCAACAACTGCAACTGATGCATCAGTTACGATTTCTGAACTGATAATTTTGACCACCATCCTCTCAAGTATTCTTTTCAACCCCAAGACTTCCATATTTGTAGAGACACCACCTGATTCACGCTCATCAACAATTTCTACATCAACTATAATATCCAACTCTGTCTCCATAAGGGCGTACATACAATATTTACCACTGTGACCAGGAGAGTCGTTACACATCCATCACCAGCCAGCACAAGAGATTCTTCACACAATATGTCCCATATCTCAGATTTCATTTGCCACCAGTATCGTTTCACTTCCGTAATGATATATAATGTTTGCATTCTATAGTATGTTGCATTTGAGATGAAACCAAGTCCAAGAAATTTGGCAGCAGGGCTAGTTTGTCAAAGTTGTTTCCTGAAATAAAACATCCTGCAGCTATCAACATTGAATTAGCATAAATAACCTGCTCATTTTGGTGGCAAAGTACTTTTGAGGATGTCCAACATCCAGAGTGGCCTTCTGAACATTCCAAATGTAGCCTAAATCTAACCAGGGGATCGTATCTAAACTTGAAAGCACGAGTGCTTTCGTGCTTTACTAGTTCGTTTTCCGCCCACGAGTGCTTTCGTGCTTTACTAGTTCGTTTTCCGCCCGCGTTACTTCTCATCAGCGCCCTTTGCTCCATTCGCTTTTTACTACACGTGTTCTTGTTTAATAGCAAAGCGCTGCGCAAATAAATCGGGCAAAAATACCCAGAAAACAAGGAGGGAAAAGAAAAAAATCGTCTTTTCTCGATTATGAAACTATAAAAGCAATTACTGTCACCAATAGAAACTACGTTAATGAAGTCAGAGAAAAAATAGCGTCGTTAAAGGGTGTAGATTTTGAGCGTCTAATGGCCATGACGGGAGTGTTCGACTTGAATGAAGACGAAGCGCTACAATTACTTGCGAGCAAGCTGTCTGTTACAGGTGTTAACAGTTTGCGTAAGGCCATCAGACATGTCCCAAAAAACATAACACGAGTTCTTAGCGATGGTCCCCTACGACTAAATCTAATCCACAAGATTTTTACAACCGAAAATATAAAGTCTGACGAACGTTGCTCATCAGTGTCGATTGATGAATTATCTTTATATATCAAGTTTATGGAAACTTATTGTGCTGTGTTTCTTGATGAAACGGAATCTGACGATCACCTTTGGGAGCTCACAAAAACTGAAGAAGTTATCTACAATAAATTTCTGTCTCCACCGGTGTCAATCTGCATTTTGTGCGACAAGGCTTTGACAATAAGAAACAACCCATCAAAAGCCAAATTATTTACGCTGAACGGTCCCGTCCCATGTACCAAAATTACGCTCGAGTGCAGAGGATGTGCCCATGTTTATGGTGTGTGCAATTACACAGATAAATCCGGTACTCGTTTCTACCAACATGATGTTGGAATTATTGAAATTAGCGATGTGTCGTACATGGATGCTGGGATATACAAGTGGTTTCCAGCTCTCAGGTGCGTTATTTTTCAATTGTCTTTACAAATACCTATTTTGTGCACTTTCTAAATAATGTATTAAATCTTTTTAGTATTTTGCATTTTTTTGCTACTATTTCTTATCTTTTATTCATATTGTTAACAGTATAAAAATCAGGTTTTGGTGGTTAGTAGGCTAATTTAATAATTATTAAATAATAAATGATAGAACATAATATTGCAAAACTGCTATACTTGTTTATCCTGTGAGACTAAAATAGTCTCCACCTGACCCGTATCTATCTGCATTTAATAAATGCTCATAATGCATGATTGTAGAGTCGGTATAAACTCAGGTATACATTTGTCCGAGGTCTACTCCTAAAGTCCCTGCATGTTCTCAGGGTATCTGTCACTTGTCTGTACAACACTGTATTAAACTATGATTTCATCTCCTTTAGCAATCACTGTTGGGTGTCTTTCACTGGGTTTTCAGAGGCATATAACGATGTTCATGAAAACTCAATTGAAAAATATGCATTCCTTTTTAGGAATGACATGGAAGCAGAAGGTATTACTAATTTTTCCTTGTTAGAAAATAACAGTAGAATAGTACTGAATACAAATGCTCCAATTTGATTTCTCACTGCTGTGCTTGTTACAATGTTTGAATGTCCAAAATTATTCTTCTGGAATTAAATTTATGCTTGAGGATTTTTCTACTAAAGCCATCTGGGCTACATTCTTAACTATCATCTCAATAAAACATTATGTGGACATGTTTTAGGCTACAAAAGAAATAATAGATCATTTTATTTTTTGCCTTTTTGGAGTCTGTATTAAAGATATTGTATGTATGATATCTTTATGTACTAGGTGCTTCTCCTGGTGAACTGTCAGGCAAAATATTGGCCAAATGTTTTTGGCAAAAAGAGGTTGAGGCAGAACTAGCTGACCATGGCCTTCGGGATAAATGGGTATTGACCAAAGAATCTGGTCCGTTTTGTGGAAGTTATGACCATGCTATGGAAGTTATTGATAAAATGCGATGTGATCAACTATATGAGCATGGTTGTTCTGAGCATTGTAAGAGCAAAGGTACGACAAATTAAATTCTACAGCATCATTTTTGAAACAGATTATTGTAATATTTATTGTGTTCTTGTACTCAATATATTACCTAGGTTGTGGTCAATTATATGTGGCAGATGGGAACTGGAAACTTCGGTATGCACACTGTATGTGGAAAGTTCCTGTTTCTATTGAAGGATTTGGTGCAGTCAATTATCCGGACATCTGTCCCTTGTCACCAAAACGTGGGCATGCTTTTTGTGAAGATCATTGCTCAAAATCAAGTAGTTTGGGTGTCCCGACCGAACTTAGGGAATTTTATAAATATTGTGGTGTGGCCAATACAGATATTAAGTCAGGTTTGTGTCAACTGTTATGCAACTTTGTGATATGATCTCTTAAATATATTAATAAATGAGATTTTCTTTGCAGCCCTTGAAGACCTGTCAGTACAGAACATACTTTCAGGTATTTTACAAAAATGTGAATTTGAACATATTTAAAGTGCAAGTATATCCCAGTAATTCATCACTTCAAACAATTTATTATAAGAACAATTTCTTTAATACTAGGCAATTGAAAACAGGCAGCTATTTTAAGTTTTAATGCTAGTGAGTAATTCCTGTGACCCTGTACATATATCAAGCTCATTATATAAAGTGGTATTTATTAAGCTGATATGTGCAAAGGCAGCCCCTATGTTATTTATTTTACCCACTTGTAATATAAACAATTTAAAAAGCAGTACAAGTACTGTCAGATATTGTTGTCCATCATTGGCAAACTCGTGTAGACATTTTTACTGAACTGTCATCTGCTACTACACGTATTGTGTATAATAATACAAAGTTGGACAACAAATGTCTAAAATAATTTAAGAGTCCTAGCCTAGGTTGAGCAAAATATCATGATTTATCAGATAAATTGTTTTGGCAAATATGTGATCTGTGAGCCACTGATGAATCACAATATGTTGTGATAGCAAAGTTCAATAACTGTTTTATCATTTACCATTAGTATACAAATACAAAAACAGGTAATGACAACAAGAATAATCTAATCTGACATACACAAATCAATATTTTTTATTAATGACATCCCTTCCCGTATTACTTAAATTTATCTGAAAACACATGGCAAATAGAACACATTAAAAACACATAAAGAAATTGAACTATTGTTATAGGTCTAACACTTGGTTAAATGCTTTTGTACCACTGATTGAAATCCTGTGCAGCACTAATTGAAGTACTGGTATCTTATTACTTTTAGAAAATTCTTATGAAAGCGTCAACTCCTGTCTTAATACTGTTTTGACCATGGGACAAAACAATGGAGAAGCCTGTAATGCTTCTACTTACCAAGGTTTGCATGTTCACAAATCAATTGTTAATGGTAAATATTAGAACAATCCAGTTTCTTATTATTCTCATTTTTTAGGTACCAGTGAATTTCTGATCAAAAATCCTGGATTTGTTGAAGATCAGTCTTTGACTGATGAAACAATGTGTAATAAGGACACAGGAGGTTTAAAAACATTACAAAGTTGGTCAAGAGGAATATTCTTCATTGTTAGTGCAGGGGGACATATAGAGTATTGGCAACCACTTTACAGGTTTGTATTTTTATGATCAGCTGCTTTCTCACAGAAAAAGAGTTAATTGCTCAAGTTGCTTGTTCAAAATTCTGTGTTAGACGTGATACTGACAGCACATAAATTAATTTCAAACAGAGCAAAATATTTGTTTCAATAGGTCTGAGTCACCAACACAAGCTTTTCTTGTTACAATCCTGTGGTTGTACAAAAAGTTTAAAGAAATGAAGAATACACATTCTGACGAGGAAATTCGACAGGCCTTATCATCTATCTGTTTGGCATATGACAACATGTGTCACATGGATAGTCTGAAAATCTCAAAACAAGATCTTCCCTTGCCCAAACCTTTTAACGAAGCCTGGAAATTAATTTCAAAGGTTATTGACAGACTTCATCTCAGTAACCATGTGGATCCAAAGTGCAAAGTCATGTACAGTGCAGATGATAAAGTACCTGAACACTTTAATACAATGGCATGTGAACAGACATTTGTGTGGGCAAGTAGATTTAAAAAAGTGATATGTTCCATGCCCCATATTCACCATTTATTTTTCTTGCACCGCATTGTGAAATACAGGAATAAGTACACTGAAAAATGCCGTCGATTAAAGAGGACTCCAGTCCTACCAAAACTGAGTAAAACATGAGCCAAGCATTAAAAATTGTGTTACATTGTAACTGGTCTGTGGCAAATGTTTAGAACTTTTGTGCTTCGCTGTGATTGGTCAATTTTACGAATTCTGAAATCGACAAAGAAACATGAACGACAAAGTGAACGTGTAACACTTGTGTCTATTTATAACAATATTTTTCGACTCTACCACAATTAATACATGGTTTATTAAGCTTATCCTGGGGAAAAGATCTTCAAAGTTACACCCATATCGATTTAAGCGAAATACGTACGTTATTTAATGCATAAAATGTCGATATTGAAGCAGCAATTTGTAATTCTTCGTGGCGGCACTGACATCAGTTGGCAACATGAAGTGATGTATTACGCTACTTTGTTCATCTTTGACGTCGTTTTTATGTCTGAATTTCTATCCTATTCGGTGGATACCTTTTTGAAGACTATTGACTGTTAACTATATGAACTACAGCGGCTGGAGTTGAACAAAATAGGTACAAAACGAACAATGGGTGTATTAAACATTTGCCACAGACCGGTTGTAATGGCTCTAGCGGGATACCATCAATTCAATTTTGTCATATGTATATAATGAATAAATACCAACTCATTCCTTTTGTAAATAATAAAACCGAGCAAAAATAAAATCACTTGCAACAAATTTTTTGCGTGTAAACTTGTAGTGCCTGGATTTTGGCATTATGAACTTTTTGACAGCGAAAATCATACTATGACCCGATATTCCAAGCTGGATTACTCCAGAAAACGGGTCGTATTAGATAGATAGATAGTTTAGATAGTTCATTTATTGCAAGAATATCTACAGAAGAATTGTTTAAAAGTGCTCGCAGTCGCAGCTCATATATATGTTTTAGCAGACTATTTAGGTTTAGACTTGCAATTTCAAAACTTTTTAATTTAGTTATGGCATTGCTGGGAATGGTCATAAACTGATGCTGTACCATTCGTTAAATTAGCTGTAGTATTTGAAATAAACATTTATTGAAATAAACTATTGAAATGAACTTTTAAGCTTGAAATAAACGTTTATTGGGTAAGATCTAAAACTACATCCCGGTGGCAGAAGAGTAACAGACCAGTAGAGACGACTATAGACGAATCATGGACAACTATACAGACGAGTAAAAGTCTGTATTGGACGAGTAACAATCACTGATTAATAAAACGTTTTGTAGGTATAGGTATTTATTATACAACTTTGTTAAAAAGTGTCGCCGAAGGCGAGGTGATTACAAGCCTATATTCACTGAGCCGAAGGCGAACTGAATATAGGCTTGTAATCATCGAGCCTGGGGCGACTAATTGTTTTAGTATAAATTTCCAGGTGTTTACAAATAATAATCAACTAAACTTTACTAAAATCCACTTCAAATTTATTACTGTAAGAAAAGCAAAAATCAAAAAGCTATAGTCACTGGTCAGTGACTATCATTTTAGAGACAGCGAATCTTGACCAATCAGAATGCAGGAGAATCAATAGTCACCTGGAAATTTATACTAAACAGCGATATTCGCCCTGCGGGCTCGTCAAAATACTGCAGAACTCGTAAAAATATACAGCGATATTGTACACCAAAACATCCAATAAGATATATGTATGCACCTGCAATACTTTAGGATGTACCATAACTATGTGTGTACTAGGGTAATGCTTTCATAGGATCCTAAAGGAAGGTCAGGATTTTAAAAATGTAAGGTTACGATTTAATTAGGCTCGCTATTTCGATTGCAGCATTGAACTTGTAATATTAAGGTTGCCTGGGACATGGTAACTGTTTGCTGATGTCTTGTTTACATATCAAACATTAATAGCACTTATGCGGGTTTTCCCTAAGGCTACTGTCTCACCACCAAGCCTCGCTTAGATGTGCAGAGAACGTATTGCGTCAATGCGAGGCTTGGTGGTAAGCACAATAGGCTTAGGGAAAACCTGCATAATTGCTATTCTTCACTAATTATCTTTCAAGAGTAGAGTTGTGTTGCAAGAAAAATTGCATTGTGTGGTATAGCCTTATATACTTTAATGAAAAAAAAGACATTTTTGTATAACTAACTTAATATATTAAGTCACACCATCAACATGGACAAACTTTTAAATCATTTTATTATATACCAAACGTCAAAGTAAAATACTTATTGACTGGGCCCTCTGGAAAACAGTATGTTTTTGAATAAGTGTTAAATATAAGCACCTTAATAGTCGATATTAAATAAACCTATGAACATGACATGTTTGTCCAAACGTCACATGTCGATTATGCCCCACGAGAAATGTGATATAGGCGTTGGGGAAGCGGGTTGGTGGCTGCGAAGTTTTTCAGTAAAAATCGTAGAAAATTTCTATAGTTCGTTGAGAAGTACTCATATTGTGGAATTACCCACAAAGTATACAAACTCCAGCATATTCGTAAGTGTATCTATATTTTAAAAAATCTACACCCCTTATTTGGGTCCTGACCTTGTTGGCAATTCGGAGGCAAGTGGTCTCAGTTGTCACTTGTTAGTTACGTCCATATGACGTTTTTTTCGTTAACAAAATCGATATGTGACGGCAGTGCGCTTTGCTAAATATATTACAAACGATCTTAAAATAACGAAAACCAACGATATAGCCAAACTTTTAAATCACAATATACAAGCACTTTTTGTATTTTGATGCTCAATATCTTCATTGTTTTGTTTGTTCGCATTGTTTGCATAAAAAGGTAGAGATTATTTTTTTGGCATCTTTATACGACATGCCCAAGCACCTGCAGTGTAACCATTGATTGCATTTCACACAGACAATCATACTTGCCGCTTTTTTCTTGTTGCAAATAGTGCAAACTTCGTTGCTTCCTTTTTCTTCTAAAATATATAATGATTTATTGGTTGAGAAAATTGTTTAATAATCCACGTTATAGGAAAAAAAGCGAGCTTACCAATATCAGCTTCAAGATTTTCGCCCAAGCCTAAAATAATTGAAGGAAGGAAATATACAATTATTTGGCGATATTAATGAAGAACGCTCTTTAATCCTTAGAGAAAGACGCAACCTTCTACCCAAATTTTTATACTTTTTCCTATTTGAAGAGCCTGAATACGAGGTTGGAGTAATTTATATGTTTGGAGGGCATCATTTTAGCCGTAGTCCTAGCTTCAGATATCTCAACAGACTCTCCAGTTTCCTTATCTTTACGCAAGCAAAAAGCATAGAGCTCTCCATAAATGCTTCGTTAGGACTATTAACTAAAGATATTAAGATTTTTAAGAGGTGTTGATGAGAACTATTCCTTCCTGGGGCACATACTATAGGCCTAGCGTATTTTATTCTTATTTTCAAAACTCGTGCCAATTATTGATCTATATTTCAAATAATGAATGTTCAAATATTCACAATCTTGTTGAACAAACCTGAATCGTTTAAGTTGGGTGTATTAATACTTTCCTCGTCCGCTTTTGGTTGGGACTCTGAAAAAGGAAATCAAATGTTCCATATCAATCAATGTATTTTAATTTTTTATTCATTCGTGTATACTTACCTATCATACTAACAAAGGTTTCCGCGACAATGCTTGTTCTTGGTCTCTTGGTCTCTTGGTAAGCTCTTGGCAACCTGCTTTGTTTCCGAATAGCTGTCTTTTACACCTTCCTGTTTCTTCATCAGCTTTTTGTTTGTATGCGTCGATCTTTTTTTCTAGGTAGGTCGTCTGTTTTAACAGTCTGGCTTTTTCCTTGGCAAAAGCGTGTTGCAATTGTTTTACCTCTTCTTTGTGTCTCTCTTCGGCATCATAAAGTTTCGCTTGAAGAAGTTCTTTGCACTCCTTCATCTCTTTTCTGATCTCTTCGCACGTCTCACACGTAGGTTCCACTGCAGGCATAGGTGTGCTTGATGTTGAGTTGTCCAACCCAAATACTAGATAAAATTGAACAAATGTGATAAAGTTGAAACCGTCTCGTTGTTTCGCCATTTTGCCATTGCTTTTCCCGCGGTGATAAACCACACAAATGAACACACGAAAAATTGGTATTTGATTCTACCATAAGCACTCTAAACAACTCAGTGCGAGATGGCGCGTGCACGAGATAATTTATTACTTACAATGATCAATAGTTTGGAGAACATCCTTGCTTATCGCATCTCTTGGCACAGCCACACAGCTAATTTTTTTTTCAATACCCAAAAATAGGGATTTAAAACTGTTGTTTCCACCTGCTTGTTCTATTAAATCCCTGACGTTTTTTTCATTCGGGCATGAAAGACCGCTTTCTTTAATAAGCTGAAGACCTTTGGGTAAGACGAACACTAGACAATCCACCTTTGCCTTTTTGTTGGACATTTGTGAAAATATTTAAAGGTACGTGTGAAATACACTCATTACATTTCCTATGTTGTCTAACGTTCTAGCTGGATCTAGCTGGAAAACACGTTGTCTTCGTTGAAAACTTCCTGAATGCAAAACGTTTACCTTGGTTTTATCATAGCTCCCGTTTTGAATGGCTTGTACCAAAAGCCGAATCACTTCGTCCACGCTAGTATGCACTTTAACCGTGACGTCATAAAGTGAGCGAACATAGGCCAGAAAGTTCTTTTCGAAGAACTCGTCCACCATGCCACAGCTGACAACCTCTGGGTTGTTTACCAATGATATAATCTAAATTATAGCATTAAAAAAATTTGGTTATTCGCGTGCCATGACAGAGAGATTTAGACAACATATTTTACCTCGAAAGCAAAATGTCGATAAACTGAATATATATCGGCTAATCGTGGTGGAAATCCCTGTAGCCTGTCCCTGAAGAATTGAATGTGGGGAGCAAGATTCTTCTTGTTGACCGTGCTGCTCAAATTTATGATCTGTGGCAGGCTGTGGGTCGACGATAACGAAAATAACTCCGCCTTTTCCTCCATATAATCTTGTGCTTGTTCTCCTTCAGATGTTGTAAGATGATTGAAAAAAATTGGCGTTGTTCGTTCAAATGATCTATACAAATAAAGAATTATGTTTATTACTTAGATAGTCCGAGACAATCATTTTCGTAATCTTTGTGAGGAGACCTGTTACATGATGCCAGGCCATTACATGGAAATACCTTTTTTTGATGCACAGTTCACTTGCAATAAAAGTACACGTTAGTTGAAATATTGAAGTCATTTCTTAGAAATGGCTGGTATAACGCGACGTTACCCACGCGGTACGTTTTCGTAAAATTGACTATATAGTCGCCTAATGAAATTTTTTTGAAAACGTTATACCTCATGTCATCGTCCAGCTTAAAATTGACTGTCAACAAAAATGAAGTTGACGGCTTTTCATTCCCTCGTACTTGCGTTTGACTTCCAAGGCCGTCAAAAACAGCTACCAAAGGTTGACGAACCATGCTCGGCAAAGTAGGGTCATCCCAACACAATGGAATGGTGGTGTTTACCAAGCCAGAAACAACAAACTCTCCGGACGATTGCGAAATCAACCGCATGCCTGCCAACTTGCAAATAACCTTCAAGGCGGTTGATTTACCACATGACGGTTCTCCAATAGCGGTTGGTACTGGGCAAGAGCCTATATAAAAAAATTATAAGAATTGTCGTCTTATAAAATAGCACGCACTGCTTGTACAGGCAAATTGGTCGTTATCCATTTTGGATTGGGTCATCGAAATAATTCAAAGTTTTGAAAAGAAAAGTATAGAATCTGTTTTGCTGTATTGTTATTTCCTAAATTCAGAAATTAAATGCACATTGGTTCTCCTGCTTGATAAGGACAAATACCACCACACCTCCACGGTGGTATTCCTCGAGTTGAAAATACTTTATTAATTGAAGCCTTTCTCACCTCTCGCTGTCAATGACATGGGAACCATCGCAGTGTATAAAATCGTAATAAATCATAAATCGTGTACTGTGTGCTCATTTTGCAATATGTATCAGAACCACGGTTGTACATATTTTTTCCTGTAAAGTTTTAAAAGTGTCTCTTAAACATTACCTATGCAGGATAGAATTTTCGTATAGTGGAAAATGGCCAATCCACCACTTAAGAAAACCACAAACTGAAGGAAGTTTCTCTTGAAAAAAGACTTGGCTTTGCTCATAAACTGCTCCCAATTAAATCCCTGCAAAGGTGGTTCCAGGTCCACGACATGCGAGTCCAAAAAATTCCGCACCTTTTTATCAGACATAGCTGCAGGCATTGTCCTTAAAAAGGGCACCATGTATTTGAACTCGCAAAATCGTTCTGGAATAACGCCATTTCCGTCAATCTAAAAATGAAAGTTAAAGTGGTAAACGCGTGGATAACACATTTGAAATATGACTCAAATTTAACCTGCAATTTTTCATTGAGTAGATACACAGCAGTGTCTGGGTCATCCACTTTTTTGCTGACAGCTGTAGGGTCACTCTCGTCAACGAATTCGCCTTCCGCGTTAACTGGCCTTGGATTTGGTTGACGTCCAATTATCAAGGTGCCGATCATCTCTCTTCCGACTCCTAATGAAAATTCTTGCATTTTGGTCATCAAATAACGACTCAGCTGGTCGTCTTTGATACCATGGGCCAAAATCCCTCCTCTACACGTAAAAGACCTGTTTATGGCCGCCTTGAACTTTCTCACATTTTCCATTTCCTCAATGGTCAAGAAACATTCCCTATAAAACAAGTTGACCAATGGACTAAGAAGAGGGATAAGTTGAATCTCTGAAACCCTTAAAAATGGGTTCGTGATATATGGGCTCTAATCCAATGTATATTTTTCACCAAACACTTTAAACGCATATATATGAGTCTTTTAGACGCGTGTATATGCATGCAAAGCACGCATATATATGCGTACAAAACACGCATATATATGCGTACAAAACACGCATAGATATCCGTACAAAACACGCATATACAGTATATGGGTGTTTTGTATGCATATGCACGCGTCTAAAAGACACATATATATATATATATATATATGCGTTTAAAGTGTTTAGTGAAAAATAATACATTGGATTAGAGCCCATATATCACGAACCCATTTTGAAACAAATGGCCAACCATAGTGTGGGGATGCATTTATATGTGGGTATTGTCTAACCTTTTTACGGCGTGCAGTAGCAGGAATAGGGTCAGGGTCGGTCCATTATTACCAATATAGTGCAATCCACAGATATAAGAATGTTTCGTGCAAACAAAATTGTCGCCCCGACAACATGCCCTTATCCATGCTTCTCATCGTATTTTCTCTTTTTTAAAAAAAGAGAAATGGTAAAATTGAACACATTTTCCTCCAGAATTTATTAATCTTTCTGGGTAACGCGAATCACTTTTGCAAGTGCCCCACGTTTATTGTTTAGCCATTTTCTTTCGCAGTCGAACTAGTTAATATTTGTATGCGCAAGTACAATGAAAACGCAATGTTTGTCCGACTGTTTCAAATTACGCTACACGTGTTACCCCCCCCCCCGTTGGTCAACCTCGAAAAGGGTGGTTACGGAAGCCGTGAAGGGACTTCGGACTTCAGACTTCGAGCTAGTACTCCTGAAGTCCAAAGTCCCTTCGCGGCTTCCGTAAGCAAAGCAATATGAAGAGGTGTTATATCGGTTTCGAATATCAGTATCATGACTGTCATCCATGTTTTACAGTATACGAAAAAATAGCATAAAAAGTTCGCATGCTGAATGAAACCTTACAAAGTTAATGTTGCTGTGACATAATCGAGTATAATAGGTTATCTGAGTGAGAAATTTTCACTTGTCCAAGTAAATTAAGAATGCGAAAAATCGATATTTTCAGGACCCTCGACGGCTTTTTCACTCCGCCCTACTAGGAAGGTCAGACCACCTTGCATGGTTTACCATTAGAAATTTGCAGTGCAGCTAAACGTGTGGCCGACCCACTGCAGCTTATTTGTTCAACTATGTTTGATGCATGCCATAATGTCCGCGACATTTCGCATTATATTGAAATTGATCGTGAGAGTTTGCTTAGCACATTGGTTCAAGGTATTTCCGAAAATTTTGAACATGGATTGTATATAGGTTGTAGTTTTTAAAATTTGTAATACAAATAATACGCGAATGTGATGTATATGCATAATTTTAAAATTAAACTTACATCGACACACCATCGATTCGATGAACGTCAACAATGAATCCGTTGTACTTCATATGGTCAATAGAAAGGAATTTGATAAAGGCCTTCAGATCGAAATAAAAATTCGATATGCAACAGTAGCGATTCTTCTCTAGTTTGGTATGAAGCGCGCGGTTACCACTTTCGTCTTCTCTTACGGAAAGTCCTTTTATTGGTGACTCTGCTGTTGATGGAGCAGCCATGCTGGAAAATGTGAACAGTTATACTTATTTACATATTTTCACTATATATTATATGCATAGCCTACGTATATGTATATATACTAATATTTTACTTACATTATAATCAAAGAAAGGGTCTCTTGTTCCAGAAAGTGAAGACGGAGCTCATAAGTGCGTAGTGAGCCAGTAAGCTAGTAGAAACCACAATGAACACCAGTCAAAGAAACCAGGTGTATAACAATCTGCTCAAATATGATTGGCTGTAGTAGATTAGAAGTCGCCGACATCCAAAGTTGTGTCAACACCTTTTAAGGCGGTTGAATATCTGTCAAACACCTTGTCCTCCAGAGTCGCCGGGAAACACATCTTAATCCATCATTATGAACTCAAAAATCATATTTTGAAAACTAAATTTTGGAATAAGAGCTAACTGCAGACTTTGATTTTAATATTCGTTTTCAACCGTATATTTAAAGTTAAAAATCTTTAAAGAGTTTATTTTAAATTCTTTTCACGGCCTTTTTAATCAGCCCTACACTAGAAGGGGCCAATCACATTTTAGCAATTTTGCCCTTTATGATCGCCTTAAGCTTGGCTTCTTTTTTTTATTGATTGTGTTCCATCGGAAAGGGCGGACAGGGTAAAGCCGGACATACATAATTATGCCGACGACTCGACATAAGTATTTACCAGTAAACTTTGACACCTCATAATGAACTTAAACAGTGAAAGCACTGTGAGTCTCTTAAACGACATGCCACAAAGGGTTCACAGCAAACGAGGAAATGTGTAACCACAGCTCGGTTGTGCACTGTTTCTATTCGGCTGTAGTAATTGGCAGTTAACAGTACACTAATTTGATCACATGCACACACAACGCCCAACAAATGTAGTTCGCAGAAATCGAATTGCCGATAACTAACAAAGCTATATTGCCGACATTTTCTCCGCTGCGGTTGGTACACAATGATATCATACAACATGTTTTATTTTGTTGGCTGTAAATATTTCTCTGACTCATAGTCATGGCTCGTATATATTTCTCATACAGGACCATATATTTCTCATATATTTCTCATTCATTAATTTGTAACAATACGGTGGTTTTGTTTTGTTAAAATTGTCAAAGACAAACTAATTAGCTTGTTCATTTTTCTCCGTGTCTGTAGAATCGGCTGCTGGCAGAAACAACGTACACGCCCGTGGCAAAAAATAAAAAAATGCAGGGATCAATATATTGTTTTATATATCAATATCTTGTATTTATTTGGCCAGTAGTGTTTTACAATAGTTTCCACCTTTCTATAAACCACCAATATTTAACGCAGGTGTGCATTCTTATATCATGGACTTTTTTTTCAACGTCAGTGCAGCTGTATCTACACGTGCAAACAGTTGTGTCGAGAAAATGCGCTGCCCGTTGTAATAAAACTAAATGTTAATTGTTATATATCAAAAGCACTCTAGCACGGTCATATATATCATATATGTATGACTATAGTTGTATAGAAAGCACGAAAGCACTCTAGCACGGTCATATATATCATATATGTATGACTAGTTGTATAGAAAGCACGAAAGCACTCTAGCACGGTCATATATATCATATATGTATGACTAGTTGTATAGAAAGCACGAAAGCACTCTAGCACGGTCATATATATCATATATGTATGACTAGTTGTATAGAAAGCACGAAAGCACTCTAGCACGGTCATATATCATATATGTATGACTACTAGTTGTATAGAAAGCACGAAAGCACTCTAGCACGGTCATATATATCATATATTATGATTAGTTGTATAGAAAGCACGAAAGCACTCTAGCACGGTCATATATATCATATATGTATGACTAGTTGTATAGAAAGCACGAAAGCACTCTAGCACGGTCATATATCATATATGTATGACTAGTTGTATAGAAAGCACGAAAGCACTCTAGCACGGTCATATATCATATATGTATGACTAGTTGTATAGAAAGCACGAAAGCACTCTAGCACGGTCATATATCATATATGTATGACTAGTTGTATAGAAAGCACGAAAGCACTCTAGCACGGTCATATATATCATATATGTATGACTAGTTGTATAGAAAGCACGAAAGCACTCTAGCACGGTCATATATATCATATATGTATGACTAGTTGTATAGAAAGCACGAAAGCACTCTAGCACGGTCATATATCATATATGTATGACTACTAGTTGTATAGAAAGCACGAAAGCACTCTAGCACGGTCATATATATCATATATTATGATTAGTTGTATAGAAAGCACGAAAGCACTCTAGCACGGTCATATATATCATATATGAATGACTAGTTGTATAGAAAGCATGTATGACTGACTATGTTGTATAGAAAGCATGTATGACTGACTATGTTGTATAGAAAGCACGATCACATGGTACCACATGGGGTAGTGCATGACTGAACTATATATAATTTCTCTTGGTGATAAGAAGATAAATCATATCTATACTCCACAGTGTTGTTTGATAGCCCAATGAATACCTTGACGTGTAAATTGAAAAGTTTGTTGATTGTTCATTTGTTACAAATCTGAATCTCCCAAACCAATGCATGCTATTCAACCAAATTCATTTTAGTTTAAAGGTTAATTAAAAAAATTTCAATTCATGCTTTACTGAGCAAGCACCATAGCACAGGTGCTTTCTTTTTTTTTAAACAAGTGATGGTATAATTTGGGCTAGGTATAGAACATTCCCATGACAATTTAAGAACACCTCCCTCTAGTTTGCTGCTTTTTACTTTACTTCTTCCTGGACAGGATATAAGTTGGCAACCTCCACTAAAAGTATCCATAATAATAGACACATCAACAAGCACACGCTCTTGATTAAAGTACTCACTGCACACACTATTTTGTTTCTCAATTCCGTTTAACACATCTTGCATAGATTTAATTTCTTTGAATAGCCTTTCATTCCTTTCAGTGCCAGTTTCTTGTTTTTGCTGTTTGTCAATATTATCATCATCTGAATTACATACATCCATAGATTCCCCTCCTTTGGTAACATTGGCATTGGGACTGTTTGAACTAGATATGTCACCTTCCATTTCTGTAGCACTTAGTGTCAGCTCTTCATCATTTTCATCTAATAAACTAGCAAAAAAGGGAAGGAGAATATAATTGTTTTCAAAACTTGATATGAACATTCATTTAAAGACATGAAATTAAGTTTTTATCTTTCAACGTCATCACTGAAACGCAGTTCACAGTTGTTCTCCCATAAACTGACTTCACTGTCACTGTCATAAATAATTGAATTGGCCATATTAAACAATGAATTATCAAAACTGCAATTCTCCTGGTAAATATCTTTAATATTGCCCTTAATTAATGAAGGGACTGGGGAAAGGGGGGACAGGGTGTTAACAGAGTACTTTGATAGTTTACCTTGTGGAATTCAGGGATTCTGAACTTGAACTGATGCTGTCAGAAGGATCTCCTGCATACATTCCAAATTCTGGATTTATTGACATGGAAACGCTCTCCATTCTTGAAACATTGGGTGCTGACAGGGTGTAGTAGCTTTGTCAACATCAGCATTGTAAATTGGAGAATATCCGTGATGTAAAACTAGATTTCGATTTCCAGATGGGGTCGAATGTATTGGAGGGTTTGTGGGACTGTGGTCTGCGCCTAATATTTGGCAAATAATGTAAATATAGAAGATATAAATCATGTAATGCACATAAAAATTGAGAAAAGTAGAAATTAAAAAAGGCTTACCATCAACAGAAGATTGTATAAAATCACGTTCGTTACGTTCTTCTCGGCAGAAATTTAACAGCAAGTGCATCGCAAATTTGCTATGAGTCTTGGTTGCAAAACCAAGAGAATTTTTCCTGCATACCCAAGTTCCAAACACATCCTTTCTCAGTTTTATTCTCACTATTCCCACCTCGTTCTTTGGCCTACCACGTTTAGGAGGCAATACACCAGATTAAGCAAGAGAAGCAGACCTAACGGAACTTTCATTTAGCGGAGACGCCGCCATTTTGCAAAAGCGCGCAATGCATCACGGTTGAAGCTCATTCTTTAAACCATAAGGCATTTCAGGGTAGGTAGGGATTGAGGAAGCTAGGGGTACACTGTTGTATGACATAGGTGGTTTCTGTTTGGATTTGATACATTTTTGTCATTAAATCCAAGCAACCTGTTATTGGACTTCCAACACTTTCCATAGTCTTCACCATCTTGCTTGTGTTGTTAAGGAATTGCTGGTCAACATTTTCTGATGTTTCCATCACCTTTCTTTTAAGTGACAAATCTTCGTTGAAAAGGCTAAGATGTTGTTTTTTAATATTAAGCTTTGGGGTCATCTTTTTCTCTTGTTGGTCTTTCAAGTATGCTGCTATCTTTTCTCTTCTACCACTTTCCTCTAGCTTTTTCGATGTGCTTGGTACTATATCATCATTGTCTTCATCATCCTTGCCAAACAACTGCTCAATTTCATCATCACTGTT
Source organism: Muricea muricata (assembly GCA_963855995.1). Classification (NCBI taxonomy): domain Eukaryota; kingdom Metazoa; phylum Cnidaria; class Anthozoa; order Malacalcyonacea; family Plexauridae; genus Muricea; species Muricea muricata. Next base: position 54,397,561 of record OY979716.1, on the reverse strand, counting down.
TTCCAATGAAGGTTGGTGTGGTGGTGCAGTTTCAGAAGAATTTCTTGCATTGGAGTTTGAACTGTCAATGCCACCTGGAACAATTAATTTAGCGAATGCTAATTTTTAAAAAGCCCTGGTAAATTAATATAACCTTCCTGTGATTGGGATAAGTTTAAAACGTCGAACTGCTAAAGTTGGTAATTATAATATCTTTTATAGGATCAATATACTATTGAAAGAAAAGAGTATGATTGATTTTGCCCTACGAAAAATATAAATTGATGAAAATCAATGCTATATTTTGAATAGACAAACATGTTTTTTATACTGCTCGTTAACAAAGCAACTTGAATTCAACCTAAAATTTCCAATCTGAAAACAAAATGAGCTATTATATGTACAGTACCTTCGATGCTTTTTGTTGATGGAGCGCCAACCCAAATATCGTGACATAAATCGTAGAATGTCATGACAACACGACCACCACCACTATGTTTCCCATAATCCACTGCTTTTTATTAATTCTTTCGAATTACCTTCAGCTTTGGCGGATATTCGCTCTTTTGTAATTTCCTCTAGCTTATATGATCTTGGATATTCATCATCAAGAACGTCGCCATCCTTAATTTTTGGATATCTTTCGATAAACATTTTGCTGATCTTTTCATACTTTGATTTCGCTTACTGTTTCGAGAAGCTGTTCAATTTCCGAACCATGTAAAATTTGGCTCTTTTTGTTTTGTTTTTGTCTGAGACGTATTTGCATGTGTTTGAGTAGCAAAGCCAAGAGCGCTTGTAACATTTAGCGGGAAACTAGCTCTGTTTCCATGACAACATAAAAAAGTGCTGAGCTGGCAACGAATAAAGCTGTAAATGCGGCGTAGTGTAAACACCCTTGTTTTTTTTTACTTCGGAGTGAAAATCAATCCGGTACAAAATGCAATCCGGTATAGTATAAACGGGGCCTTAGACTTTGCTAATGCTAATTCCTTTGCTAATTCCTTTTCCCAGGTGTAAATAGCCGTACGGAATTCGCGCCGTTGGCTTGGGGAAAAATAAAGTCGGTTGCCATGGTTAGCAAGGTTACGAGCCAGATTTATGGGCTTGCACGGGAATCGAACCCGTGACCTCTCGCACCCGAAGGGAGAATCATACCACTAGACCAGCAAGCCAAGAACAATGCGACCCAAATCCAACATTTTTTTAAGAAAACATTTGAAAAACGATAAAAACGTAATACCATCAGCACCTGTGATAGAGGTCAGTAATAATCCAAAACTATCACCATCATCATTCGTGATCGTGGTTAGTAAATTTAGTTTGTGGCATAAGAAGCCGAATTTTTCTATTTTATCTCAATTTTGATATGCCTCTTCCAAATTACTATTTGACAAAAAACTGCTAATATACTGTTGCTGTGCCAGACGAACATGCAAGGCAATGGTTGCTGAATCTCTAGCAACTGCCATGGAACAAGTTGCCACATCCCACACAACTACTTCAATGAAACAGCATGACACGTCTAACAGCTGATGGCCGATAAAGCAACCGCAACTGGCAGCGGTGGAAATCGAACCCACGCCGTAGGATTCTGGTGCCTAAAACCAGCGCCTTAGACCACTCGGCCACGCTACCGCCTTCAACTCAATGGTGTTTCTTTGTGCTTTACACTCCCTAATTATATATTTAGTATAGCAATCTCCGTCCCTTTCTGGTATTATTTACACGATTCCTAACATTTTGTACGACAGAAGTAAAATTTAAAAAGTAATATTTTCAAATACCTATTTGGAAGAGTCTTTAAGAATATATAATATAAAAATAAACTCGGTTGCCATAGTTAGCAACATAACGAGTCATGGAATTATGGGCTTGCACGAGAATCGAACCCGTAACCTCTTGCACCCGAAGCAAGCCGACAACAATACGACCAAAATCCAACAATTTTTCAAGAAAATATTTGAAAAACAATAAAAATGTAATACCATCAGAAACTGTAATCGAGGTCAGTAAATTTAGTTTGTGTTCTGCACCAGAGATAAACTGGTGGTTCCAGACCGCCTTCCCAATTGTTTTTCAGTCACTATTTGCGCTATTCGTAGTATTTCGTGTACGACAGAAATTAAATTTTGAAAGTAATACTTTTAATGGGGCTTATCGGGAGAAAGTGTGTCAGAACATACAACATTAAAATAAATGATATGCAATCGTCATAAACGTTTCCAAGCTTATCAATCTATCAACACTCATGAAAGTTCTTTTTGTGCAGTTTTTTAATTATGGGCTCGCACCAGGATCGAACTTGTGACCACTCGCACCTAAAAAGAGGAGCACACTACTAAACAAGTAAGCCAAGAATTATTAAGGGATATCTAACAATCTTTTACAATAATAACAGAAAAATAATCGAAAAAGTATCACCATCATCATTCGTGATAGTGGTTAGAAAATTTAGTTTCGGTTGTAGTCCGAAGATGGCTTTGTGGCCTAGTGGATAAGGTATATGACTTCGGATCAGAAGATTGCAGGTTCAAATCCTGCCAGGGTCGCAATCTTTTCTGCATGTTGTTCAAACTATGCAATTGTGGCACAAAAAACGGGTTTTTTTTATTTTATCTCAATTTTGACCTGCCTTTTTCAAGTTACTATTTGACAAAAAACTGTTAACATACTGTTGCTATGCCAGACGAACATGCAAGGCGAGGGTTACTGACTCTAGCAACTGCCATGTAACAAGTTGCCACATCTTACACAACAACTTCAATGAAACAGCATGACACGTCTAACAGCTGATGGCCGATTAATAAAATGCAACTCGGATCAGTGGGATTCAAACCTTCGCCATAGAATGACTGGTGTATGGTGGCCCAGGTGTGCCACCTACATTTTTTGTTCGTGAAAAAAAAAAATAAAATCAATTAAAAAAAATTAATGAAGAAAAAAAATATAAAAATAAAAAAAGTGAATTAAAAAAATAAAATGAATTGAAAAACGTGTAGCCCAGGCGTGCCATTCCGGGGGGAGTGTAACTCTACTAAACGCGTCCGCAAGCCAAGAAGATTGCGGTCACTCACAGTGTCACATTTTCCAACATGGCAGCATGCAATGATGCAAATAACAAGCTTATCGGTATTTTAATCTAAAAATAGATTTTCAACTAATAAATAGTATAATATAAATCAATTGGAATGTCTAAGCGAAAGAAGTGGGATGAGTTTAAGAATAAAATGTCACGCAAAAGAATGGGCAAAAAGGAAGGAAAAGATAGCATTGAGTATTTGACTGTACAGCGACTTTCTCCCTCGGTCGAAGGTAAGGCACAAAAATATACAAGAATTGGGCCATTGACAATGGTCCCTTTCCCACATGAGGATAAGACAATGAAAAACATCAAACAAGTATGTAAGGATCATTTTGATATTGATGAAGGTTATCAATGTGACGTTCTTGCTGGGGAAAGAGGGCCATCTTACACTAGCGTGAATCAGATAAAAAACTGGAAACTAATACACATCAGATTCGTGGAAAGCGATACCAATTTGCAAAAGCACAGATCTAAAGAAACGGAATTCAAGTGGTGTAATACATTCTCTGCAACCTTTAGTGCAAAAGGGCTTGTAGACCAGAGCCAAGTGTATAACCAGTCATTACCAATATCAAATGTCAATGTACCTGGTGGCAGCAATGTTGTAGCGACGTCCACATTTCCCAGATCTGTCCCTCTCAGTCAACTTATTAAGATTGGTAAGTTGATCCCACCTAAGAAGGACATTGCTACCTTACTGTTAGAAGAATTTGATGTTGAGAGTAAAAGCTGGAAAGATAAAGTTGAAGCAGTGTTGTCAATTAATGTTGACAAATTTTGAAGTGGTGGATGCCGTGATGCATTTCTGGCCACTGGCCTCAAAGGATTGGTTGGACAGTTTGTGGTGAAACGTTACAGACCTGATCGAGTCACAGAGCTTTTAGAATATTTCCACTCCCTGGATGCACGCACTAGAAAAGTGGTACAGATGCACGCTCTTGCTTGGCACTTTTCACTGTTGTTGCGTGATCTTCCTCCTGTTGGATTTGGTGAAACATTTCTCTACACCAAGCTCTACTACACAGTGCTAAAGGAAGAGTTTGTTACGGTAGAGCCATATATTGAAGGAAATTTCAGAAAATATGTTAATAATACTGGTGACATCACTCTAAAAGATTGCAGTGAACTTGCTATGAAGGCAGAGTCGTTTGTGCATTACTCATTTGTGAAATCAGGTAAGCAGCTGATGATCGTGGATCTGCAAGGTGTCAACTATATGCTGTGTGACCCAGAAATTGCAAGTAGTAAGTTATATGATGAAAACAGCGACATTTATTTCTGTGCTGGAAACCTTTCAACCAATGCAATAGAGACATTTTTTGAACAGCACAAATGCAACAAGTTCTGTGAACTATTATCTTTAGATAAGTCATGAAGCTATGCAGAAATGTTGAGATACACTACTATTAGCTGTTCAGTATTTTGCACAGATATTTATGTATATTTGATAGGGGTGCACCAGATACAGTATCTGGCCAGATAGTGCAAAATCATACTATCCGGCAACCTGCTGGATATTTACTACTATCTGCTGAATACCAATGTTTCCCCCTGAAAACTCTAAATTGGTGTGAATAAAAACAAATAATGTTATACAGTAATATATTATCACTGTTTTATCAAGTGTTTTTATAATTTTGACTCAGTATTTGTTACTAAAAGAATATAGTAACTAGAACTAGGCGTAACCACAGGTTAAAAGTGTGACCTGGGGATATATAAGACTAAAAGGCGTGATATTATTTGGTAATATACACACATATTTGAAAACAGTTAAATGAATCGTCAATCCAACAATGCTGAGAATTTAAATGAAACTTTATTATACTCATACTGTAAGTTACTTTAACACAATGGTATAAATACCAAATAGTTTTAACATCAACAATAGTAATCAATGGTATAAATACCAAATAGTTTTAACATCAACAATAGTAATCAATGGTATAAATACCAAATAGTTTTAACATCAACAATAGTAATCAGTGGTATAAATACCAAATAGTTTTAACATCAGCGTACTAAACATGTGTATCAATATCAAATAGTAAAGTTCACACATCGATAAATCTGATATCTGTTACTTTGAATGCAGTATCGTACAAAAATACGAGTTGTGGAGATTCAAGTAGGGCTATCGTGAGCTCTTCCTCATCACATTAAGGCAAATCAACATTAATATCAGCTACTTGTATCAATCGTGCGACCATGGTATGATAAAGGGTCACATGGAATTTATTTGCTCGGTTTGTACTATCTTCAATGAAAAGCTTCACATACCATTGCTTGTTGGTACAGGGCATCTTCTGCGTTAAAGAAAATCATCGAAAAAATCGCCTGAAGATCGCTTGAAAAAGCGTGAAACACAGTGTAGCGACATTATTTTAAGATTAAAAGTTATTATTATCATACACAGCTCTATCGTAAATTGGTATTAAGCACTTTTGTAACAATACCGACAATAAAGATTGGTAATTTATCGATCGATTTATACATTCATACGTACATACATACGTACATACATACGTACATACATATATGTACATACATATTGTACATACATATATGTACATACATATATGTACATACATGTATATATATATATATACATATATATATATACATATATATATATACATATATATACATATATGTACATATATATGTACATATATACATATATACATATATATATATATATATATATATATATGTATATATATGTATATATATATATATATATATATATATATATATATGTATATATGTATATATATATGTATATATATATGTATATATGTATATATATGTATATATATATATATATATATATATATATATATATATATATATATATATATATATATATATATATATATATATATATATATATATATATATATATATATATATATATATATATATATATATATATATATATATATATATATATATATATATATATACACATACACATGCACATGCACATATATATACATATATATATATATATATATATACATATACATATATATATATATATATACATATATATATATATATACATATACATATATATACATATATATACATATATATATATATACATATATATATATACATATATATACATATATATATATACATATATATATATACATATATATATACATATATATATACATATATATATATACATATATATATATATACATATATATATACATATATATATACATATATATATACATATATATATATATATACATATATATATATATATATATATATATATATATATATATATATATATATATATATATATATATATATATATATATATATATATATATATATATATATATATATATATATATATATATATATATATATATATACAGTCAAACCTCTAATTAGCGGACACCAACGGGGAACGTTCCTAGTGTCCGTTAATTAGAGGTGTCCGTTAGATGGAGGTCGAGTTGAATATTAACTTTGATAAACCACTTCCGTGTGGGATTCGCATTATAGTCTTACCGAAAAATGAAAACTTGTAAACGCTTCAAGCAACGACCTTTACTCAGAGGGGTTCTCATTCAAACTGTCGAAAATTTAAACACCAGTTTTTGTTTATACCGCGCCTCACGTTGCTCTACCGAAATTTTTGAAAAGAAAAAAATTAATAGGCATAATAAACACTGCTGTTGAGTACAGTTGACTTTTCAGTGTAGTTAGTTATGTTGGAAACGTCATGCAGATTATTTATGCAAAATATGAAGTAATGCTACTTTGTTTTAGCCGGCAGAGCTTAAGTTGACGCAGATGATCAACTGCTGGTGAAATATAGTTAGCTAGTTCCTCGTCACCGTGATGCAACGCAAGCCTTGCAATGTCTTCAGCGGCTTGAAGAGCTTCGTTTCTTGTCATCATGGGTTTGTCTTTGCTCATTGCTTCTTCCTCGGGCCCCTCAGAGTCAGAGTTGTCCGACTCTCTCTGAATCGAATTTTCTTCACCCAATATTTCATTTCGAACTTCCTCTCGCCATTTTTTACTAGCTGTGTCAATCGTGAAATCACATATAGAAAGACCATCCTCGTCACAAATGTATTCTTCAGTAGAAGTAGACGGATCTATAGTATGTACAAGATCTTGAACATCACCAGTTTCTTCGCCGGCAAAAGGATCATCGTCCTTGCCTTCGGGAAGCGTGTGAGGACAAAGACCGACTTTCTTGAAACAGTTCATCACTGTCTCCGACTTAACGTCATCCCATGCTTGTTTTCCCCATTGAATGCTCATCAACATATTTACTGATTTTATAACGTCTCTTGCTGTATTTTTACCATCTAGCTGACTGCAGACATATCAAAGAAGCTTTCTTCTGACATTAACTTTCCAAACTTTTATGATTCCCGCGTCAAGTGGCTGTGCTTTTGATGTTGTGTTACAAGGGAGCCAAGCTATCTTAATGTTTGAGAATTTGAGATCTCTTGGATGACATGGGGCATTATCCATGAACAAGATAATGTTGCGGTGTTCCTGCTGCAGTCTATTGTTTAGTTTGTTCAAAATTTGTGTTAGTATGTCAGCTCTCATCCGTGCTTTGGCATTTGAAAAATATGAACATTTGAAAGGCTTTGTCTCAATCGGTCATACCATTCTTTTAAGCGAGTGTTAACGTCATCGTAAGTTTGCTTTCTACTTCTCTTTTTTGTTTCCAAACCTTCGTTAGACTCCCATTCATCCAAAAATTTGCGTTTGTTGTTCACAATTGTGTTTGCTTGAGTTTTGCTGCAAGAAAACTTTTTGCCGAGTGATCTGCATCCTATTTTGGGATTTGCCTCGGCAAATTTGATGAGATCAACTTTTATTTTAAGTGGGAGCTCATTCCTGGGATTTGCGTTTGTCTTCTTTGTTTTGTAGCTGTCTTGAGGGTGGTTTGTACTTTTACTTGGATCTGTACGTTTGCTATTGATACAATGACGGCAAATAGAAACTTTTTTCATCGTCTCCCTTCCTTCTGTTTCCTCAGGCGCAAGCGTTGAACAGTCCAGTGAAAAATTACATGTAGCATGCAAACATTTAATGCATTTATACTTTGTTTCCCGACCACAGGAACAACATCTATCTTTGTTGTCCATACTAATCTACCCAAAGTTTTCGTGACTGTTGATATTATAAATACATGTTATGGGCGTCGTCGTGAGGCACGGTTCAGGCGGATTAAAATTACAATGAATCTGGTTGTGTTAGTTGTCTGTCATTGGTAATTTAACTCGTTTTAATCAACAAAATATCAACAACAATTTCAACAGAGATACACTAGCGTATGCTTATGCTATGGAGACATTTCGGTTCGATCGTATATAAGAGGCTACCACGCCTATATGGATATTTGGATCAACTAATTCTACGTCGAGAACCAGAGAATGTGGTTGATGTTAATGCAGTTTCAGTGCTTACCGAGATGGACCACGTGGTTGGCCATTTGCCGAAGCTGATGGCGCGCTGGGCTTCAAAGTTTTTGAAGCGATTGACAAATCATGGAAAAGTTGTTGTTGCAGGGAAGAAGGTTAATAGAGGAGGAGGATACGGGTTAGAAATACCATGCGAGTATGAATTTGAGGGAGATAACTTCTCCTGTAATTGGCTTAAAGATAAAATGCAGTATGAAAAGTATGATATTATAGACTGAAGTACTGTTAACATGTTCCGTCACATTTCTGTTAATTAAAACCTTATCTACGTAATTATAGTATAATCTGGCGCCAGCACGCACACGTATATATCAGAATTTTCCCTTTCGTTACTTAAATTTCCGCAAGAAAATTAAACCGAACTTGTAGATAGTTTTTATATTATAAATTTGGCACTGAGAAGTCTTTTTTCAGGACAATAATGAATTCACTGTCCGGTATTTAGAGGCAATTTTTCGTGTTTGCATTGTGAAAAAGTGTCCGCGTCGCTATAAAGAGGTGTCCTTTGGATGGAGGAATAAAATAAAGGAATGCAATTGCGTGTTGTTTGGGAACTGAGATAAATGTCCGGTAATTGGAGGTGTCCGCTGGATAGAGTGTCCGCTAATTGGAGGTTGGACTGTATATATATATATATATACATATATATATATATATATATATACATATATATATATATATATATATATATATATATATATATATATATATATATATATATATATATATATATATAT